>VUQG01002800.1:9043-28578 GCA_015106755.1 Etia nguti
CTCTTCCATAGTCACACAGTTTTATGCTGTGGAGGTTCAGGCTGGTGAAGAAGTCACACTGGAGTGCTCCAACTTTAGCAGATATCCTGGTCACATATTCTAGTTCAAAATGATCAACAGACCCAACAGCAGCTGCATCTTGTTTATATGCAGTGCTGATAGCAATGCTTTCTCTCCTTGTTGGTTTTCAAAATGGCAAATATAACATGATGTCCAACACCACTGTGCTATTTCTCAAGATCAAACATCTGGATTCATCTGACTTATATTTCTGGGGAGAATTTATCAATAATATTCCATGCAACATATTTAACAATTCAAGGTAGGGCTTTTTTAAAGACATGCCAATAAAATACACATTCATATTTTACTTATTTTTAGAATAATTACTTGCCTCAAACCACAGCAGACCAAACAAGAATATTCTTATTTCAGTTACAAGTAAAATTATAGTGCTACATTTTACATTTTCTCTGTAAGACCTTCTTTCAGCGGTCTCTCTCTATCTCTGTCTCAGACAAAACTGTAGGATTTCTGTGCAGAAGAGAAAAAGGTTGAATAATTCACAGGGCAAAAACTGAGCAAACATTCAAGCAACAAGAACCAGCTTCACGAAAGCAGTTAGTTAAACAATCCAGTAGTGACTGAAGGAATTCCTCAATCTTAAGTAATGGCTGGAAATAAGATTTTCAATAGGTGAACTCGTTACCTCCAAGTGTGTGGACGTAGAGGGTGGGAACCCAGGAAAGGTCTCACCCTTGAAACACAAAGGTGAGGTTAACACACACCACACTTACAGTATTCATACACACCAGTGAGAGAGAGCAGCAAGAAAGAGAGACAGAAGTAGCACAGGAAGAACAATTTAGAGCAGTTTCCTGTAGTGAGTGAGACACTTTTTTCCTCCTGCTCACCATCGGTCAAAAACTCCTGTTCACTGTGCAAAAGGGTTAATGACTATTCAACACACTCCTAGCCCAGCAAAATCGAAGACTGCTTACTGTAAACCCGTGCTGGGGTCTCAGAAGAGTGGTCATTATCAACCTGCTTCCATAAACACTGTTCCGCCCTCTGAGACTCTAATTATAGACTATTATGTTTCTGAAACTGATCATTTCTCTCTTCCTGTGTTCATCTCAGAACCTGTCTCTCAACCCCAAAAAGTTGATTCTGTTCATCTGGACATAGCGGTTACAGTGGGAAACACGTTTGAAGAGCCAACTCGTCAGGCCAGGACTCCGCAGTCCACTTACACCTACAGGCCAGTGGACACTCTTTCAATGCTGAGGATGTACACATCAGGACAGAGAGGAACGCTGGTCTGAGTGGGGAGTCAACGAGGGCCATTTACATGAAAAGGGAAAGACCATCTCTGAATCAAGGAGGGGGCCTAAGGGTATAGTGTTCAGCATCTTACAATGCTGTGATTGCAGCCATTCCCCAACTCTCTGTGAATGGTACTCATGGCCATTGATCAATGGTCAGTGATCAATGATAAATGGTCTTTGATCTATGGCCTTTGATCAGTCGTTGTTGATCAATGGTCATGACAGTTTGCATATTAATGATCAAGAAACTGACCTCACAGTACATTGTTCATCAGTGGTGCTACTTTCACTCATTGTGCAAAGGTACTGTTTATAGTGTTGGGGAAACCTGCAGTCAGCTGAGACTGAAGAAGTCACTTGGATGAGTGACGAAACGTTTCTCCCACTGAATACGTTAAATCCAGATGAACAGAATCAGCTTTTTTGGATTTACATACCTGGATGATTGAGCATGCGTTAAGGCATTTCTCTCAGCCCATTCCTGCTCGCAGGGAGATGTGGACCCTTCCTTCCCCTGCACCTGTTCCAGTTTCCTGGGTGAGTGTGGCTAGGGCCCAGCCGGTCCCTGCTCCTGTTCCTGTTTGTCTTCCTGCTCGCAGGGTGGCTTGGACTCTGTCTTCCCTTGTACCCATTCCAGTTCTTCAGGTGAGGGTGGCTAGGGCCCAGCCAGTCCCTGTCCTGGTTCCTAGAGCAGCTAGGGCTCAGTGTGTCCCCGCACACATACCAGTTCCTCAGGTGGGGGCAGCTAGTGTCCATCATCTCGTGCTCCTAGGGTGAGGCCAGCCAAGGCCTAGTCCACCTCTGAGGGTGGCTGGTGTCCAGCAGGCTCCTGTACCTACAGCGGTTCCCAGGGTGAGGACAGCTGAGACTAAGTCAACTCCTGCACTCATACCTGTTCCTTGGGTGGGGGTGGCAGGTGTCAAGCTAGCTCCTGCACCTGTCCCTGCTCCTAGGGTGAGGGTGGCCAGGACCTGAACCTTTCCCTGCACCCGTACCTATTTCTCAGGTGGTGATGGATGGGGTTTGGCCAGTTCTTCCACCCGTGCCAGTTCCCAGGAATAGACACCCCAGCCCTCAACATGAGCTCCAGCCGCAGCATCCAGAGCCTGCTGCAAGCTCTGCACAGCCCCGACCAGAGGTTTCTGCACCATCTGGTCCTGCTCCGCCTCCACCAGAGTTTTCTGCACCAAACTTTTGTTTCGGATTCTGGGGCCGGGAGGAATGAACCCACATAGAAACAAGACAGACTGGGGAAACGAAGGGAGGAGACACAAAGAGGGAGACACAGAAACAGTTAAGGGAGACATGAATGCACATGACGGAAGGGGAGAGATGGAATAAAACACAAGGAGGGAAATGTGAACAGAAAAGGGAGACGAAACACAACGACCGGTCTAAGACACACAGAGGCACGAGGGAGCGATATGTACAGAAACGTAAACACAGACAACACAAAATGGACCAAAGAAATCACAAAAACACAGTGTCAAAATGGTGGGTCAAATGACCCAGAACCATGACACATAGCCATCAGCTGACATTCGTGGTTTTTTTGTCATGGTTAAAAAAATAGTTCCAAAATGAAAGATGAACTGACTTTGCAGATGTTACCACAACACTGGTATGAGCTATGTCTTCAGTGTTGGAAGGATCAGAAGACAATAAAGTTGCATTATGAATGTGACCCACAAACTCTTGCTGACGTTGCAGATTGGGAGGGGATAATTGTAAGAGTCTGATGTGTTAAGTTCAACATGCCAAATGAAACTGAATTTACATGTTTACTACATAGCTTTTAATTTGTTAACAAAAAAAAGCAAATTCCATTTAATTATTTCTTTGTAGTAGTCTGGTCTACATTTAGAATAGACTGCCTGTTGTTCAGATGAATTCCTTGTTAAATGAAATTTAAAAAGGAAAGTAAAAACTTTGACCTTTTTTTGCAGTGTTTTATCTGATCTTCTATTGAAAATCCTGATGGAAAAAACATCCTGAGTGTGATTTTGGTTGTTGTTCCCATCCCTGTTCTTACTGCTATGGCTGTAAAAGTCTGGAGATTTCAGATAGGTACTTGTTGAAGACCATGGTTAGATCTATTTATGTTGTACCAAAATGATGAACTTATCCAAAACCACATTCACATATGGTGACCACTTATTGCTTCTCTTTTGCAGGAGGCAACCAAGATAAAAATTCACAATTCATTGTACATGTACAGTGAAATTATGGGTACTCCACAGCAACTGTGCAGGAGTAAAATATAAATTGTAAGACAGCAGGAATAAATAACAAACAGGAGAAATATATAAGCAATCAAGAAGAATATATACAAAATAAGAGTATGGCATACATCGGAGAACAAAGTGCTTGGAAGCCATGCAAAAGGACTTGGTCTGAATATAGAGTCTATGTGTGAGTGGCCTCAGTGATAGCAGTGGAGTGTGTGTGGGGGAAGGATGCAGGGGAAGAAGCTGTTTGTGAGTCTGGAGGTGTGGGACCTGATTGAACTGAGGCGCCGACCATAGGGCAGCAGTTCAAACAGGTGGTGGGCATGATGCAAGGGGTCACCTGTGGCCCTGGTTTTACAGAGGCAGAGGGCAGCCAATGATTGGTTGTGTTAATTACCCTCTGTGCAGCCTTCCTGTTCTCAGTAGTGGGCCCTGCGTACCAAACACCCAGGCAGTAGGAGAGCACGCTCTCCACTGAGGAGCAGTAGACAGCCAGCAGCAGCCTCTGGTTCAGGTTATTCCTCCTCAGGACACGGAGGAAGTGCAGCCACTGCTGAGCCTTCTTTACCAGGGTGTTGGTGTCGTGGGTCCAGGTGAAATCGATGGAGATGTGGGTGCCCAGAAACCTAAAGGTGAAGGTCTTTTGTTTTAAGGACATTCAGCTTCAGGTTATTTTCTAAAGACCAGCAGGAGGACAAGTTCTCTACCTCCGCCCTGTATGCTGTCTCATCTCCATCAGAGATGAGCCCAACCATGGCATCCTCCGTGGACCGATTTGCTCTGTAAGCAAACTGGTGGGGGTATTCCTAAAGAATGGAAGAACAAAGAATGCACCTTGCTATGGACTAGGGTTTACAGTTTTGTATATAAGCTAATTCATATAACATTTATGTAACATTGTGTCATTTATGTTAAACAATGAGAATATTCCAATGTATCTTATTCCTAATGAAATAATGGGGTAATAGTGGTACCAATACTTTGAACTTATAAAGGCAGTTTATGTAGGGGAGGGTGGTCTGTCATGATTGATGAGATGAATCATCATCAGTCTGCCAAATCTGAACACATTTTAATAACAGCTGAATCACTGTGACTTTGACTTTCCAGAATGATTAGTTTACACAACAAAACACACCTTCAGTTTCATTTGAAAAAGGTTGTTTGGAGACCTGTAATGTGAATCTGTCTGTCTTAACAAAAGGGTTAAACATTATGTTCAGACATTTTTCATAGTGCATGTTTGAGGTGTATTTTTTTCATTTCCAATAAAATTATTTATTTAACACAATGCAGTGGGCTGAATGCATCATCTGCAAGTCTGAACATGGTTTATAGGTAATCTGTCTGCTAAAGAAACAGCTACGTAGTACCATAACACTTGAACATTAACTAATACTGAAGAACCGACATGTGTTATGACTGAAACATTACTTCCATCACTAAATGAGCTACCTGGTTGTTCTTTGCACCTCTGAAAGGACTTCGAAAGTGACGTCTGCCTCTGTTTGGAATAACCAGCAAAAAAACATGAAGAGGAGGAAGTAAATCCCTCCGACAGACCCAAACCCCCGTCACAAAGCTTTTTCATGTCTTTATACAAGTAGGTGGTGTTGCAAAAGTAGAACATTTTTCCCAACATGCATGACTGTTTGCAGTGTTTTCATCTACAGCTGTAAAACTGCAGGACAACTGAACACAGCAGAGCAGGGGGGGGTCACAATGTGTGCCTGAATGAGAGGAGCAGCGTTCGCACATGCATCTCTATTGTCAGATGAATGAGAATAATGAACTGAACTCAGAGGAGAGAAGCGAAGTAGAGTATCGATCCAATGCCAATACCAGCGTCAGCATCCATACTATCAGTGGATAGTTGGATCGATCTGCCCATGAAATTTTGTTTATTTTAATTGTTAAAGTGGAGCTGTTATACTGATTTCCAGTTACATTTTTTTTTATGTTGGACTGAGTAGCTTTGCATAATTCACAGTGACCAAGGACGCCTTGTGCTGATCTACAGGATGTTAGCAGATACCTGACAAAGCTGCTGCTCACTGAATGTTTTCTATTGGTCACATCATTCTGAGTGAGCTCTAATCACTGCTATGTGAAAATTAACAATGACCAACAGTTTCAGAATTTTTAGATGACTGAGTTTAGTACCAACAATCATTCCAAATCAAAGCTGATTAAACACATTGTTACCTAAATTTTGGCAGACTTGACAAATAGGTACCTGTTGATTCCGAAAAAGTAAATGGTGAGTGTGCCAAGAGCTGACCTGACAACTGAGCTCTTTGTGATCAACAAGTAGCTTCACTAAGTTGCTAATTTGTTCAGAGAGTGAGGTCTGATTCAGTCAGTTCACTCGAAGAGCATTTGTGTTGCTGCATGCTAAACAAATCTAGATCAGGACGCATCTTCGTGGTAAATCAATCTCACGCTGTTATTCACACAAACTCACATCACTACCCTCTGCTGTAGCAGGGTGACACTTGCACAGCCTCATATCAAAGGGTTTACTCCTCCACAGGCTGCACGTTTCAAACCCACACTAGCTAAAGGCTCCACACTAACATGCACTTGAACCTACTAAGCCATGCTAATATAATATAATCAAGCATGATGAAAAAAGATACTTGATTATAGTACTAATACTTTATTTAGTGTGGGGCCAACAGTCTGCTTCATGCAATGTTAGCAGTTACAGAATCAACAGAGAACCTCAGCGAGTGCTTGATATCAGAATTATTTGTCACGTATTATTACTGACACATCTGATGCTGAGCATAAAAATGTAGAGGTAAACCTTTTCAAAAAGCTGCGTAACAACTAGTGCAAATTCTTATTTTAAAACATCTAATGGTAAAGACAACAAATATATTAAAATTATACAGACTGACAGCTTTTGTAGATGTATTTTAAACTTTTTAAAAAACATGATACATTAAATATAACCTATTGAACAGCATTATCTGAAATGCTGTCAAAAAATAAAATACTGATATTCTGTAGTTCTTAAAGCTGTCATTTTGCACCATTTTCCTAAATCTGGTGGCACCGTCAGGCTGAGCAACGGTACATATAAAAGAGCAGCCCGCCTCTTTACATAGAGATCACTTTTACTGGAGCACAGTTCAGTTAGTAACATTGCAGTGGTCATACACACAATGATGAAATTTAAGTGGATTGCAGTTTTACTCTACACCTTAAGTAAGTAGACCTATCACTTTTTTTCCTCATACAAGAATTACTTTTTGTCGAGTAATCCAAAAGAACTGAATCTTGAGGACACTGAATGGACAGTGTAGCTCATAGGCTTGTTTGGTTCTTGTGGAATTTGAATTTTATGAAAACTTGTTGTTTGGTTCAGGTTGGATCTCTTCCATAGTCACACAGTTTTATGCTGTGGAGGTTCAGCCTGGTGAAGAAGTCACACTGGAGTGCTCCAACTTTAGCAGATATCCTGGTCACATATTCTGGTTCAAAATGACCAACAGAACCAACACGAGCATCATCTCATCTATGTTCAGTGCTGAAAGAAATGCTTCTCTCCTTGATGGTTTTCAAGTGGGCAAATTTAACATGACGTCCAACATCTCTGTGCTGTTTCTCAAGATCAAACAACTGGATTCATCTGACACTGGCTTGTATTTCTGTGGAGAGTACAAAAATGATAAGACAGTAATTTCAAGTGGAACATATTTAAAGGTGCAAGGTAAGATTGTAATTATGTTTTCTGTCATTTTGCCATTTTGCATGACTTTTAACAGTCATAAGCAGTATATTCCACAAACTTTTATTTTAATTCTCCATTTTGTAGATGTGTTTGATGGATTAACAAATGTGGTGACTGTGATCCTGGGCAGTTTAATTGTTCTCCTTCTACTGGTCATCATTGGTCTGGCTGTCCAAATCAGGAAATTTCATTCAGGTATTTATACGATTTGATTTCAGTTAAATTGCAAATACAAAAGCAGATGCGAATTACTGACAGATGGATTGTTCCTGTCATTTAGCTCAAGATGATGGACAGAATCCACAACACAATGAGGTAATCTGTTTTGATGTTAGATTTTGACTTTAGATGAAGATTTATTTTCACCAAACGAGATATTAAACTTAACTGCCTTGAACCCATTTAGGGTAACAGTTGGAGGCCGTGCCTGACTGTACCATATGCACATTTTCAGAAATTAGAGGATGCTAACATTCAAATTAGTTTCACATATTTATTTTGGCATTGCAGTTTTTCCATCAAAAGTTTTTTTCATTTTGATGATAAAAGTTCAGTAGCTGGACCCCAACACTAGATGGGTTCCCTGTGACCTTCTGGATGTTAAGAGGTTAACAAGTAATGTGCAGGATTAGTGACTTTGAACATTTTCATTTACAGAATGTGGATTCTGATGACATGAACTATGCAGCACTGAGTTTCCATCCAAAAGCTAAAATCAGAAGGCCTGTACCACAGAGTGAGCTGGACACAAATGTGGTGTATGCTTCTACGAGACACTTGAAAAACAACAGGAACATCAGCACAGAGTGAAAGCTGTCACACTGATCTCTTGTGAGGGATTTGCATAGTTAGTGTATGGAAAGAACAAGATGGGTATTAGGAAGCAAATGAACATTTTGTCTTCAAAGCTAAAATGTGTTAGAAGCAGGAAAAATGGGCAAGATTTGTATGAGTTTGAGAAGGGGCATTCAGTCTCAAATTACACACACACACACACACAAACACAGATATACATATATATGCTCTTTCAGGCCGATTTTTTGCATATTAAACTGATGAAATGAACTGATGAACATGAATATCTTAAAGATTATAATTATATAACATATGATTGTATTATATTATCATTATAATTGTATAACAGAATAATAATAATAATAATAATAATAATAATAATAATAATAATAATAATAATAATAATAACATTCTTTACACTTTTCAAGCTTTATCTATAAAAAAGAAAGAAAGGGCGACCCAATTTTGGTCCATTTTCACAACTTTCTAGTAACTGAGAAAATAACTTTTGAGCACTATCTGAAAATTCAGTTTCTATTTGCATGTATATAATTATAATAATATAAATATTTTTATTCTAAAGTATTATTCTAAGGTAATATATATAAAGCTAAAATTTAAAATATATATATATTGAAATTAAAATGATATTTCTACTAATTAGGCAAATACCAAACTGAATTTTTTTATATCCTAAATTTTGACACATACTGGACTTTTCTGAGAAATCAAGCATAGCAAGCAACCACTGCTTCACACACTGTGGCGATCTTCAAACTTCATGTAGGAGCTTTACTTCTCTGCAGCTTCTCTGAGTCCTGGAACTGAAATACCTCCAAATCACTGATTTTATTAATTATTCTTCACTTCTTTTCCTTTTTTTCCTTTAACATCCAAAGAATTTATGTCTCTTTTGTTTGTTTCAGCCCAGGCAGTTCAGTTTTTTGAGCCAAATTTATATATACATTTAACAAATTATCCAAAGTATTAATGTGATAATGGCTGTAGTAAATAAATAATTGGGCACATCATTTTTATCATTTAGGTGGAAATGAGGATCTTAACAAACAATGTAGAGATGTGGATAAACAGGTGACACAGCATAGCAAACACAACATTTGGAATAAATTAATGCATATCTGTCACACATATACTGGTACATTTGTGTATGTTCGTATTAAAGATGGCCAAAGTTTCAGATAATGAGGTCGTCTTACGTACGAATAATCCCCGTGAGTCATAAGTACAGACGGCTGACTGTTCAAAATGTTCAGAGATAAATTTAGTCGTTAAACATTTGCATCAGTTTGGTGTAACAGATATAAGTAATCTTACCTACACAGCTCTGGTTGCGAGGACAAAAGTCGTCAAAATCTATTGTTTATGAAGGGCAGCCAATCAATAGAAAGTTAGCTTAAAAGGACAGTGAGGGCACCAGGAGGATTAGTTTAAAAAGAAATCATGCAAAACTGCTTCAGCAGTTGCCAAGAATAACTTTATGGAGCTTTATGGAGCTTAAATGCTTTCTTTTGAGAGCTATTAAGCTCTGCTCTGTTGTTTAGTTCCATTTCATAAAGGGAAATCGTGTTTGACTCTTATGACTCAGCTCTTGATCTAGACTCTGATGATCATCAGGATGCAACATTTCATCTGCATGGAACAATTAAAACCAGGAGGCATGCAACAGGGAAAAAATAAGAAACTCATGTTATACATGCTGTGACCAGACAGCCCGAACACAACTAACTTTTTCAAGCTAGCGTTGATATATTGTGTCTGTCCCAAAAAAATAAGATCACTTTTGTATTGTAATTAAAAAGTTAAGCTTGTAATAAATATTATGAACATGATATTGTTGTCTTTATTAATTTTGATGTTGAAGGACATAAGCCAGGACATTAAAGACTGTTAAGTGTTTCTTACACTGAGAGTTAGATGGAGGTTTCCAGCAGTTGAGGAGAGAGTGAGATATACATCATGAGCAACAGGAAACAATAACACAGTGTGGTCTGAGCAAAACTGACTTCAAGATCTTGAGGTCTGTCACATCAAATGTCTGTCTCTTGTTTGTCTGTTGTTGTCTTGTTTGGGGTTTTTTCTGAATAAAAAACATTTTCATCTGCACTGTGGTTTACAGAATTCTTATTTGTTACAGTGCAAACCTCTGAAGAATAACCTATTTCTTTAATAAATGAAAATGTATGTAAGTAAAAGATTTAGTGAGACAACCAAAACATAATAGTTGAGAAACGTATATGAAATTCCAGTATGTTCTCAGCACAAAAATTGCACTTATCAGTTTATTATCATTATAGGCACTCGATGGTGACTCAAAGCAAACGATAAAGTTGTGATGTAAACAAATACACTATCTTTGTTTCTCAGCAGAACCACCTGTCTTCGGTATGCTATGAAAGAGCATGTGTAACACTGTTCTAATGAAAAAAAAAAGTTTTTTGGGGTTTGGACAACTATTCTGATGCTGCAACACAGTGATTCCTGGGTCAAAAATTAATAATTATTATTATTATTATAATTATATAATGATAATAATAATAAAAGTATAACAACAATTCAGGAAATGATGTTTGCAATGTTTATTGGAGATTCATACACTGTTCTAGATTGGACCCTTTGGTGGGTGATTTGTATGTTTGCTGTTTGCCTTACATTGTTTGGAAAGTTATTACAGCCATAGATAAGTCTATAAAAAAAGTTGCCATCCCATCGGTTTCTGTATTTTAACGCCTGAGCGTTTGCATTCTGTGGGTCACCACGTTGGGGTTTTAGCATCTGCGGTGAGAAAGCACAGTGTGCTATTTCACAGATAATGCTAGCTGGCTCTGTTAACTAGCTGTATTCGTATACTGTGAGTGTGCATTGCACTGACACAAACTTCATGGATATGCATCCGCAGCTATATTATTTATTGGATAATTATATTGAAAATGTTCATCAAAATGAACATCATGGACAAGTTGGGTTTAGTACTGTCACGTGAGGCCTAGCAGTCAGCTACCAGCTACAGCTGGCTACACTGTCATACCTGTCAATCAAATTGACCAAGTCCATCATTTTAAGCCTTAAGAATGTCCAAAGGGATGAGGTAGTATTGGGGAAATGACTCCTTTTAGAGCCAGATTTAAGAGGACATTAGAACTGCAGTTTTTAGCCATTACTAGTTGGTTTCATTTTCCAGCCCCAGAGACTGCTCTTTAATTACAACTTATATAGTTACTAGTTGTACAGATATCACCCTCTAGTGGTCACAGCAATTAAAACATAACTAAGATAGTGGTAAAAGATACACAAAGTCTGTTTGGGGACCGGAATAGATGAATTTTTTCTTTTTTCCCAACAGTCATTATTTTTCAACCATGATGATGATGACTATCTGTATTTCAACCAAATGTTCTTCTTTCTATCATCTTAATTTCTGTAACTTTTTTTTATCTTCATAACCAGTATACACAAAGGTGCGGGGTCTTAGATGTTTTCATCTATCCATTTTTTTCTGTGCACAAGCCTGACAGCCTGAAGAAAATTTTGTTTGTCCATCATATGGGTAAAAGTGTAGTATCTTCCTTTTAGCATTTATCTGGCAAGTTAACAAAGGAAGCAAAGCTTCAGTCATGTGTGCAAGGATGAATTTTCTTTTGTTACCTTAGTTCTAATTGAAACTTAATTACTAATTACATCCTTAAAGACCTACTGAACTTTTGTCTAACATTTCCACATATTTTTCAGTAACTTTTTGATTAGAGAGAGAAGCGGAGTCATCTTATTTATTCTCCACCATAAATTTAACTGCAGCTCAGGAATAAACCATTGATGTTTCAGATTAAACTCCTATTGAGATTTCTGTATATAAATTAGCATTTATTGACCTTTTATCCAGTGTTTAACATTTTTGCTTTTGTAAGACATTATCTATTATTTGCATATGACCTCACCTGTCCATTATTGCATTTACTCTGTGGTGACATTCACACCAGTGTGGTATTTCTATCTATATCTTGAATGAAGTCTTCAGCTGTCTGAATCACAGCCACATACAGCAAGCCGCTGTGTCTTTTGGTGGACTTCCTGTTGTTATTTAACCTGTCTATAAGTGTGAGATGTGGCGTGGCAGTTGCACAGCCTCAGATTATATTCTCCGGTCTGCACCAGGGTGATAGCCGCAGCAAAGGTGCGGGTGCACAAGTACACGGTCTGCCTATAAGCTGCTGCTTCAAATAAGAAGCTATCTATATGTGGCTTCAGACTGCACAACCATTTACTGGCACACAGTTTTTCAATGTATTTGATAAGTGGGTTGCTCCAGGCATGTTTTTTTGGTTTTTAGCTGTTTCAAATTCACATTTTGTGTGGGTCAAATACAACAGGACTAACAGACGTGAGGGAAGCTGCCCTGCCCCCACCTTCTTCAAATCAAACAAAATTGATGTCAAACGTTTGTGCTACGTTTGAGCTGCAAAAATTTAAGTTTGTGCTGATTTTGTTTTAACAACATTAATAAAAGTTTTTAGAGGTCATCCAAAGTCGTAGCACAAATGTTTGACATCAATTTTGTTTGATTTGAAGAAGGTGGGGGCAGGGCAACTTCACTCAGGTGACACACAGATGTTTTATTTTTACTTACTATTTTTTCCACATCTGTAGTGTATTGACTTAAGGTATATACTAGAGAGCTCGCCTACTCAAAACTATTTAGAAGGGGTTACCATTGTTGAGTGCTGTTTCAAGGAGTGTATGTACATATTCTCAACGAGGAACTTTCTGAAAAGTGCTGACATTCATTTAAAGCCATTATAATCATATGTTTGATGTGGTAAATGGACTGATTCTTATATTGCACTTTTCTACTCGCCCGGAGTACTCAAAGCACTCTATACGACATGCCACATTCACCCATTCACACAAGCACTGTCTTCTATGCTTTTAAGTGCTTACTAACTACTATTCACACTCCGATGGATGCATCAGAGAGCAACTTGGGGTTAATATCTTGCCCAAGGATATTTGACATGCAGACTAGGGGAAGCCAGGGATCAAACCACCAACCTTCCGATCAGTAGATTGGTTGACCTTCAGTAGACCTTTTGATCCTGAGCTACAGCCACCTGTCTGTTTCGGATTCTCAGACTGTGACGTTCTAGTGTGAAAAAGAAGTCACAATACTGTGCTCCAACTTTTCCAGTTCTCTCACACAGATAATTTGGATCAGAGTGACCAAGAAAACCAACTCATGTTATATGTATTATATGTGTAAGACTGGGGAACCTGTTCCATTCTGTTCTGGATTTTAAAATGGAAAACTTTGAAATCTGCAAATGGAAATATTTGACGTTTTATTTTGTTCAATAATGTGAAAATGTGGTTCTAAATTTTACAGAGCATCAATATCAAGTATTCACAGCACTCCACTTGTTCAACATTTTGTCCTGTTACAGACTTACTCCAAAATGGATTAAATTAATGATTTGGAAAGGGACACACCAAAGTCTTATAAATGACAGTGCATGTCAGAGCAAGTCATAAAGTCCAAAGAATTTTCTGTAGAACTCCAAGGCACGGATCTGGGGAAAGGTACAGAAATTTTTTTGCACCACTGAAAGTCCCAATGAGCAGAGCATTCTTCATCGTCTGTAATTGGAAGAAGTTTGGAGCCACCAGGACTCGTCCTACAGTTGGTTGCCAATCTGAGGGATCAGGGTAGAAGAGCCTAAATCAGGAAGGTGACCAAGGACATAATCTTTACTCTGGCAGTGTTGCTTTGTGGAGAGAGGAGAACCTTCCAGAAGGACAACCATTTCTGTAGCATTCCACCAATCAGGCCTGTATGGCCGAGTGGCCAGACAGAAGCCACTCTTCAGTAAAAGGCACCAACCTGGAGTTTGCCAACAGACACCAACAGTCTCTGGTCTAATGAAACAGATTGAACTCTTTGGCATGAACGTTAAGCATCATCTCTGGAGGAAACCAGGCCCTGTCATCACCTGGCCAATACCAACCCTACAGTAAAGCATGGTGATGAACAGGGGGACTGCTGTTTTTCAGCAGCAAGAACTGGGAGACTACTCAGGGTTGAGGGAAAGATTACTTCAACAATGTACAGAGACATCCTTGGTGATAACCTGCTCCAGAACGCTATGGACCTCAGACTGGGGCAAAGGTTCATCTTCCAACAGAACGACCATAGACACAAAACCAATGTAACAAAGGAGTGGCTTCAGGAGTGGGTCCAATTATTGACTGAAAATGAGAGAAAAAAACAGCCAATGTCCAAAGAAAGTTGGAAAAACCTTCAGAAAGCTTGGCTCTTTGGAAGCAAAATATAAAGAAATAAAGGATGGATCAAGAGTTTTGCCCAACGTTACAAATATCAAAACATTTGCACAGGATTTTATACATAAGATATTCAGGAGCATTGTATTCTATCAATGCATGTGAATTTGAAGCAGTGATTTGTGGATGCTAACAATACTGACATTTGGCTTGTCATTTGGGGTTAGGGTTTCTTCATATTGGACAAGAAGATTTTTTTTTTCTGCAGTGTATAGACAGAAGCTACATGCTGAAAGCCCGCCTCTTCAAAACCACTTATAAGCACTGACTGTTGTAGAGCGCCATTTCTGGGTCTCATTTGTGTGCAGAATGAGGAACATCACTTTTGTACGAGGTTTACTTCTCTTCAGCCTTGGTAAGTGAAATTCATTAACACAGAACCGACTACATTTTTTAAAAGTTGTTGTTTGAGATTCTGTTTATTAATTTCCCCACCAAAAAACCCATCTTGTGTTTGTTTTTTGTTTTTAGGCTGGTTCTCTGTCTCTGTTTCTGATTCTCAGACTTTAGAGGTAAAGCCTGGAGAAGAAGTCTTGCTGCTGTGCTCCAACTTTTCCAGTTCTCCCACACAGATATTCTGGTTCAGAGTGACCAAGAGAGCCAAACTCACCTGTATCGCCTCGATGTTCAAGCCTCATGAACCTGCTTCATTCTGTGCTGGATTACAAAATGGAAAATTTGAAATGAGCACCAACATATCCACTGTGTTTCTCAAAATCAAACAGGTGGATTTATTGGACTCTGGACTTTATTTCTGTGGATTCCGAATGAGCTACCATCCAGTTATTGTTGAAGCAACAAATGTAGAGGTCCAAGGTAAGAATTTGGTCTTTATTTCATTTTGATGAATGTCATGAAAACATGGATCTAACTCATCAGTAGAAAAATCTGTAAAACTTATTAATATACATTTAAAAATATTTTCGGCTCATCTTCACATTTTCTAAAGCCATCTTGTAGGCCAGACTTAAGTCTTTGCTAGGTCGAATCTGGCCCCCAGGCCTTATGTTTGACACCTCTTATCTAAGTTTAAAATTGCTGATTAATCAGATCATTTACCCTTAAAGTTCTGCCTACCACATACATTACTGCTGCAAAATGTGTCACTCTGACTTTAATTCAATTATCTTCCTCATAGGTGTGTTGGATGGATTACCAAAGGTGATGAGTATGGCCCTGGGTGCTCTGACTGTTATCCTCATTGTAGCCATCATTTGTCTGGCTCTTAAAATCAAAAGGCTTCAGAAAGGTATTTTTGTTTTGTTATAATGGATTTCTCCTTTTCTGTTCTCCTATATAAAAACCACATTTACTTGCTTCCCTTAAACAAGCTCTTCAAATGGTAATATTACAGTATTAAACAGTTTCACTGCACTAACCATACACACACATTCTTTCTAAACCTGCCATCAAAGAACAGAGTCTATAAAAGGAAGACCTGTTTACATTTTGTCTTACACTTAGTCTATAGTCAGTGAATCCTATTTTCCCTTTACAGATATCTGATATGAGTGATTGAGAGCTGCTTTATTAATAGAGGACAAGCTGTTGTCATTGTTGGACATTTGTGACTATGTGTTCTTGTTTACAGAATCTGGACTCTGATGATGCAGCAAGAAATAGAAGGACGGCCTCACAGAGAGAAGTGGAGAGTCGTACAGAGACAGGAACAGAAAGCATAGTATGAGTGTAGCTGATGGTAAACTGAGACTGATATAAAGTACCTTGAGATGAATGTTGTTGTGATTTGGTGCTATATAAATAAAACTGAATAAAACTGAATAAAACTGAATTGAATTGAATTGAATTGAACTGATCAGATCAGATCAGATCAGATCAGATCAGATCAGATGTTTCTCAATTAAATATTAAAGTGAAATAAGTGTTAAAAACTGACATGAGTATCCAATGTTGATTGAGGAAAATCAATCACAGAAATTCTCATAAAGAGTCATTATTCATAAAGGTTTAAGTATGATGATAGTATTGTTATTGTAGGAATGTATTAACTGGCTTTTGTTTTCTGCAAAGTCTCAAAGTTTACCACTTCCTTTATCATAAATCACTTTGCAGACACAGCTACTTTATCTTCACATCAGCATCTGTGTGCAGCAGTGTAACACAAACAAGTGTTACGTAGCAAAGCTTCTACTCTACTTTTTAAATAATAAAAATAAGAATGTATTTTCTGTGAATTTAAAAAGCTTCTTTCATGGTTCATTTATTAAAATCTTTCAGATTCCAGTTGTCTTTGTGTTGTTTCCCTCTGGGAAGACTTAGAGTTATGCACCACCACTGACTCTTTATAAAAGCTAGATGAAGGAAATTTTGTTTTCTCCCCATTCCTCATTTCCACTTGTGCAAGTTGGTGTGTGTGTGTGTGTGTGTGTGTGTGTGTGTGTACGGCGGTGTCCGGGGTTTTAGCCGTTAAGCCAGCCACACCTGAAAGATACTGACACTCACCTGTTATGGATCAGCCTCATCTGAGGAGCTACTTAACAGAGGAGCTGAGCTTCAGTCGATGCTGGATCGTTGTGAGAAATCAGTCAGTTCCCAGCTAGTGTGTGGCAGTGTTTTTGGAGTGGAGTGGATTGCATGTATTAATGCCAGCTTGTTGGTATTTCCAAAGTGTTGCTGAAATGAGTCGAGGGAGTGGAGCACATTGTACGTAGGCACCAAGAGGAGAAAGGATAACCACCACGAACACTGGATAAGTCACAGCATGGGAGCGAGCACACGGAGACATTGTTTGCACTTGTTATCATTTTATTCACTGTAAATACACTCACTCTACTCTACACAGGAAGTCCTGCATTTGGGTCCTGCTTTCACAACTCTGACACCAGACCAACCCTGATCCACTGAGGACCCATTTCCCAACCATCAGCTCCCAAAGGATCCACTGCCCACATCCTAGTGCCCAGGGCTCCAGTGTCCACACCCCAGCAGGACTTGTACAGATCGTTGGGTTTAAATGTTTTGGCTGACATGAGCATTTCTGGCTGCTGTCGGTTACATTCTGCCTCCTTACTTTCACATAAGGCCATTAGGTTGTGTAGCTGGATGCTGTGGAAATGCAGGTGTACTGAATGGTAACTGTTGTTCAGAATAGTTGTATGAATGGGTGCTTTTTATATCCTGCTACTGAGCTGCAGGAGACGCTTGAAGCGTTTTGCTTTGAAAAGCTGGTTTTGAGTTGTCACGCTATCAAGAGCACAGTTACTGACCACTAAAGGTTTTCTCTGATATCTGTGCTTCTGTAGTTCTGCACTGAAACTAGGCTGTAATTTATTGTACTACTTAGATTGGTACTCAAAGGTACTTTTTCCACCTCTGAACTTTGACCTGCTGCTCAAAACTTTGATTGTTCCTAATGGAGCTCTTTATGAATGTAAACAATAGTGTGACACATCTCCTTTGTTACTGTTGTAACTTTATTGCAGTCTGTTTCATTTGATGACAGCATTTTGGGGGGGTTATTTTGTAAGTGATTTATAAGTGAGCTGTTAATTATGGATTGAATTTTATGCCAAGAAAGAGCATTTAATGAATATTTTCATTAAAAGACTGCATTTCCCAGAATCCTTTGCAGTAGAGATGGAAGGTGCTCATGTTTAGCGAGGAAAAAAGAAAAGTTTGCGGGAAGCCATTATACATCTTGCTCTGATGCTGGTCAGTTTTTTGTGTTGTACACCCATTTTTTTTCTCATATAAAGACTGTAACTGATGTCCTGTCCATTTTCTTGGATTGTGGATTTCCTACAACAGTTACTGTGTCAGAGAGACAACAGTTTTCTTATTGATTATAATTGTCTCTTTGTACATCTAACATTTCAGTCAGCAGTGTTATTGACTTCTTTAGGCTCTTATTGTGTTGCAAATGTTGTTCTATTTTATAACCTGTGGATAAGCCCGTTGGAAATTAATAAATTATTATTATAAAAATCTTTTGCACATTTCTGTAAGAATGACCTGTTTTCTGCAGCTTGTCTTAACCAGTTTGAGATGATTCAAACTTTGGGACATGGCAGCAGTAGGATAATGTGCAGATGGGTACACTGTGGCATAAAAGGTTTAGACATGGTTATTCTAACTTGGTACTAAGAGGCCCAAAAGTGTGCCAAGAAAATATTCCCTGCACCATTACACAACCAGCCTGAACAGTTGATACATGGCAGCATGGATCCATGCTTTAATGTTTTTTACACCAAATTCTGACCCTACCATTTTAATTTTGCAGCAGAAATTGAGAATTATCAGACCAGACACTGTTTTTCCAATCTACTATTGTCCAATTTTGGTGAACCTGTGCAAACTGTACCCTCAGTTTCTTGACAAGAGTAGCACCCAATATGGTCTTCAAACTTCAAACCATCTGCTGTAAGGTTTTGTGTGTTCAGAGATGCTCTTCTCCATACTCTTGTTGTAACAAGTTGTTATTTGAGTTATAGTTGCCTTCCTATCAGCTCAATCAGACTGGTCATTCTCCTGTGAACTGCTGCTCACTGGATATTTTTTTTATTTTTCACAACATTTAATGTAAACTCTACAAATGGTTGTGTGAGAAAATCCCAGTAGATCAGCAGTTTCTCAGAACAGTCCATCTGACAGTAAGAACCACACCATGTTCAAAGTTACTTTCATCTTGAACATGTCTACATGTCTAAATACTTTGAGCTGCTGACATACAGTGGCTTGCAAAAGTATTCGGCCCCCTTAAACTTTTCCACATTTTGTCACATTACAGCCACAAACATGAATCAATTTTATTGGAATTCCACGTGAAAGACCAATACAAAGTGGTGTACACGTGAGAAGTGGAAGGAAAATCATACATGATTCCAAAGTGGGGTGTGCGTAATTATTCAGCCCCCTTTGGTCTGAGTGTGGTCAGTTGCCCATAGACATTGCCTGATGAGTGCTAATGACTAAATAGAGTGCACCTGTGTGTAATCTAATGTCAGTACAAATACAGCTGCTCTGTGACGGCCTCAGAGGTTGTCTAAGAGAATATTGGGAGCAACAACACCATGAAGTCCAAAGAACACACCAGACAGGTCAGGGATAAAGTTATTGAGAAATTTAAAGCAGGCTTAG
>VUQG01002803.1:2960-33263 GCA_015106755.1 Etia nguti
TTTTTCCCCTCTTTTCCCCCCCCCCCCCCCCAAACTTTTTTTTTTTTTTTTTTAAAAAAAAAAAAAAAAAAAAAAAAAGGTGTTCATTCCAAGTTTAACCAATTGGCCACAAGTTCCACTGAGCAGTTCTTTCAGGGCATCTTTTGAAAGATGACCCTTTAGTGTTTTTTCTTTTCTTCTCCCTCCCCTAAAAGTGACCCTAAACGAGGTCTAACAGCGGGACGGTTCATATTATCTTAAAAAGGCATGCAGGCATCAAGCTGTTCTGAAATAGCCTACAAACTCTTACAGTGGAAAACAACCATAAAGTGCTGAGTGAGCTTAGTTATTTGCTTGACACGTTACATTGTGGGAGCCAGAACACTGCCAATAGCAGTAATGCTGATTTTCCTTTTCAGTTCACGCCCTTTGGGATGGCCCTGGTATTTCATGACATAAAATCTAAACAGAATAATTTGAATTGATAGTTATTCCAGTCAGCCGTGGGAAAAATGCTTGACACGGCAAATCGAGTGCACAGGGTTGATAAAAGTCACATTGATTAAACACATTTTAACTCAACTAAATAATGAACATCCCATGCCATTTTTAAATCCCAAGTTACATTTGTCTAGTATGGCATATGTTAAAAAAGGAATTAGTTTTTTATTTTTTAAATAATTATATATATATTGACTGTTCGGGTGATCTACAAAACATTATGTTATAATTCCCTCTTGGAAAGCATTTCTGCTGTAGTAGTTGTGTTTGCGTTGTAATTGTACGCAGAAAGGCATTAGGGTGTTAAATGTATTTGTCTAACAACGTGTGACAGAATGAAGCATGTCTGTCTCGCGCAGACCCCGATTCTATTTAAGGGATTAGCATGCAATCAGAATAATTTATGTCCCCGCATGTCACAACATATTACTGGTGGTGACATGTTGGAAACAGCTGATGAGACTTCAGTTGCGCCTCTCAGCTCCCTGTTAGTTAAGGTATTGAGAGGAAATGATTTTGAGGGTGAATGATCTGTAGGATTTTTTGTTTGCAGACAGTTACTCTTGCGTTTTTAACGCTGCCGGAGCAAACACAGATTATTTGGTGATGCAGTCATCTCTTCAATGTGCTTTTTAAGTAAACGTGTCTTGGAAGGTAAAGTGCAGCTCAGGACTTACCCATAAGTGCATGGCATTAAGTCTGTGTGCACTTTTTTTTTTTTTTTTTTTTTTTCCCCCCCCCTGTGCTGCGATGACTGCGTTTCCTACCTTTATTCATCCACAAGCCCTGCCCTGTGGGCACACATGCTCATATACCTAGACCTCAGGTTATTGCAACATTTCTCGGGGTGAGGTCCAATGTGTGAAGTGGGCATGGGTGCAGCTTCTGAGTGATTTCCTTCCCACACTCTTTGTCGAAAAAGTGAAGGAGATGCTCTCAGGCTTTTGTCTCCACTCACCACAGCCTTATACGTCTAACCTTTTTTAATCCTGTATCAACAGAAGGACAGGTATGTGTCTTACTCAAAGGAAGCTACATCTTTCTTTTGAGCTATATCAAGGTAATTATTGACAGAGTGATTGTGTGTGCGCAAGACTGATTCTGCTTTGGAAAGGAAACATTCCTGTTGGGTGTGTCAATATGAGCAAAGTATTTTTCAGCTGCTGAAAGCAGCAGAAAGTCAGACATCTGGTTAACTAATAATAACTTTTTTGTTGTTTCGATCCTGGCACGTCCACTATGTGGGCCTCACAAGTAGCTTTCATTATTTTCTTTAAAATGCTATTTTCTTATGAGCACATTACTAGCAAATCCATGTATTGATGCTTAGATGCATATTCTGTCTGATGCTGGGGTCAGTCAAGGTTCATACAGTTTGATTCAGACCATTTCTGCATTTGTATTTCTAAATTCCCACATCTGTTTATAGCAAATACTTTGTAAGGGTGTCCGCCAGTGTTTCCTAACCATATGTTGAGTCTAATAGTTTGCTCAGTTAAGAGGTCTAGAAATGGCTTCAGTTTCAGGGCCATACCTAAAAATGAAATGCTGCTGTTGTGAATAAGATTTTTTTTTTTTTCATTAACTTTCCTCAAAAGTGTTTTTGAACCTCTCTCTGTGTGTTTGTAGCATCTGCTGGACATAATTTGATGGTGGTTTTTGTATCAGGAGAGTCTATACACTGTTAAAAAAGAAGCAATTAAGTATTGTGGGTCTTTAGGAATGTTGTTGTACCTGCTGAGATTATTAATGATTAGTGATGGGACTGAATTTCTCCTCACAATAAAAGTCAGTCTAGATAAGCTGGAAGCATTCATGCGTCACATGGCCCTGACAGCAAACGGTTATTTATTTATTTATTTTTACCTTAAAAATCACTTAAAATACATCAGATGATTTCACTCATCAGATTGTCCTCTATGTCAACATAATCAGTGCAACTTGGATATGCTCATAACATGGTTTTTGTTTGTTTAACCTTGGTAAACTGTATAATGCATGTGTGATTATGCTGCACCGAGACAACCAGCAATCAGACATACACCGCATTGGCTTGGAAATTACACATCTGACTCTTCATTGTATTCTAGAAAACAAGCTTTCTGTCTAATAAAAGGAATATTGGGGGATGATTTATCACAGGCCTGATTACTTCAAAAAAGATTCACAAATTCAGTTGATGCTAATTGGATCATGAACAAATTAATTAATTATTTTGAGGCATTTGTATCGTGATTTTGGTATCCGCTTCAGACTTATTGCACCCGTGTTTCCATTACAGATCTGGGGGTGGGGGGAGTCTAACAAGCAGCATGAATGGCATTCAAGCATAAATCTAGCTCCATTTCTTTTCCTGTTAGAAAAACCACAGACTTTATGTCCTGACAGGCTGGAGTTTGTGCAACCTCCACAAACACAATAATTCACCATGACTGAAAAAAGTGAAATGCAAGCTAAAACTTGTGAGACAGTCCAAGTCACTGCATCACAACCACACAGACTCACTACCACCTTCTGTAAAAAGTCTTTTATAGAGTGGTGCTCAAAAGGCACAGTTCTTCATGTGACTTTTTGTCTTCATGTGTCATAATACATTTAAAGTTGTGCATTAACTATCAAACTGTAATTTCCAACAAATATTAAGTATACATTTAGTCAAAAATTCAGCCTGAAAACTGCTCTTTAAGTAGCTCTCGCCTCTGTTTGTGCCATTGATTTTTCCCAGCCGCTTTTAGCTCAGCAAGTCAGAGCAATCAACTGCTGCTTCTTTGAGATTCCCTGCAATTGAAATTCAGGCTAATGTACTATCATTTCTCAGCTCGTCTCCATTTCTGTGCTGAATGTCGTTGATGTGGTGTCACTCAGCCCCCTGGAGAGAAATTTGCTTCCCTGTAAGTCAACAGATAATGGTTCTAATGGGTTTGACGTACAGGACCAATTACAGGAACACCGCGTGTGTTCAGGTGATGGCAATTTATCAACTTTGCAAGTAAAAGGGGCTGAAAAGGAACTTTAAAAAAGAAACAATAAGAGGATTTCAGAAAAAAATGAGTTTAAAGGAAAACTGTTGCTTTTATTATACTTTTGCAGGGAAAACGGTTTAATTTGAATACAGCAGTGCTTACTCATTTGCTCCTTTTTTTGGGTACATCTGTCCAGTTGCTAGTTAATGTAGATATCTAAGTAGCCAATCACATGGCAGGGGCTAGTTATAGATGTCAAACCAAGCATCAGAATGGATAAGAAAGTGACTTAAAGATTAAACCATTAATTGTTGGTAGTGGTAGATTGACTGGTTTGAGGGTACTACTGTTTTGGTGTAATGGTGTGGGAGATTTGTTTTTATTTATTTATTTATTTTTTGGCATAGTTTGGCCAACTTATTACCAACTAAATATCACCGAGTATCACCTCAATTTGGTTTATTGAACTTGAAAATGAGTTCACTGTACTCTTATGGCCTCTATGGCCACCAATAGAGCACCTTTTGGATGTGGTTGAATGGGAAATTCTCAGCATGGATGTTCAGCTGACAAATCTGCAGCAACTGTGTAACGCTGGCATATCAATATAAAACAAATTCTCTGAGGAATGCTTCCAGGCAGCTGCCACAAAGAATTAACGCCGTTCTAAAAGCAAACACTCGTTCCACCCAGTACTAGCAAGGTGTACTTAACAAAATGGCCAGCGAGTGCATGTATAATGACATCAAGATAAACACCTCACCACTTTGACAGCAGTGCTGGCTTTTTTCAGCTGCTCCCTCCGTCACCACTGGATGGAAACGCATATTTGTTCTGGGACAGATTTCAACCAAATTCAACATGTTTCCTATACGGCTGTGTGCTTCCTGCCAGGTTGAACCAGGATCTTGACAGGTTATTACCGGAGCTGTGATATACATCTGCTTATTTCATTTAATTTTTTAATCATCAAACTTTTGTTTTTCATCAGATGTATAGGAGCAGACAGTTATAAGTACGAGTAGGACATAAACTGAAAATCCTGCTAATTTATTTGCAGTGTTTTTGTTGACGAGACATCAGACTTTACAGCTTGACAGCTGGCCAACTAGCTACCCAACAGGGACAGTCACAATAAAGTAGAATCTGCACACTGTTCGCTCAGCTTCCACTGCTTCATATCTTGCAGGCAGAGATAATATCTTGTCATCAAATACAAACGTGGCTCGGAGCCTTTTTCCCAGTTTATCCCTATCCCTTAATGCAGTCTCTGAATGTGGAAAAGCCAGAGTCGACAGTCCCTGATCCACATGGACCGCCTTATTCACTTCCTAGTCTGTGAGACGATAGCAACTCAAGATGCTTAATATAGCGACATATCATCTTGCTTACTTTTGACCTAAAGTGCCCATCTGCAGACAGCCACAGACTTTGATGTTCAAATAACACATTATTTTTCTCAATGGAAACATTTCTTCAGCATCTCTTTTCCCCCTTGGATGGGTCTTTGTTCCTGTCTTTTTAAGGAGTACTTCCCGAAACACCCAACGTGCTCTGATTGGTCAGCTAGTTCTCGCTATGTTATGGCGAAAATCAGACATTGATCTCCAAATGAAGTCACGTCGACAAGTATTACAAGCAAGAAAACAGAATTCAACTCACCACAGTTTATAGTGCCACAATAAAAGGGTCTGACTACTGGGCCTAAGACATTTCAGTTTTTGATTTATTTCTTTAATTCAGTTAGCAATACAAAAACAAAACCACAAAACATTTCTACTTGGTGATTGGTGATTATATTTGATGAGAGCAAAGTTTGCTTGTTGTTTATTGAGAGACTCGCAGATACATGAATGCCGTAAAACTGTGTATTCATCTACAAATGAGCCTCAGCTTTCACCTCAGTTAATCCAAATATTGTGAGTAGAAGAAAAAACACATCTTCAGAAAAATGTCTGTCATAACCTTAAGTAGGCAGTTATAGCCCGGAATGCTTCCTAGCAGAAATATGAGACGGGTAAACGTGCAAAACTCTAACAAAGGTTTCCTTCTTCAGTCTGACTTCTCAGAGTCACCCTTTTTCTTCTGCACGTCTATTGCTAGTGACAGATAATAGTTTTTCTCCTGCAGTGCTTGTTGGGGAAGGTTTTACTAGACACAGGTGGTTTTTGAGTGATCCAAGGACCGATTAATTCATGACTGTAGATGAAACCGATGGGGGAGAATGGGGGAAAAAAAGGCTATATTTGAACTTAGGATTGTAGCTCTGTCTCAGCTTTCTTTATTGCTATCCCCTTTTAAAAAAAAAACCCACAAAAAAACCCCCTTCATTTAGGTTTTGACACATTAGAAGAAATAAGTTTTCAAACACTGTGGCACAGTAGTTTTTCCTTTACTTCCTTTCAGTATGAACTACATTTAGTTTGAGAAACGGTCACCAGAAGAGGTGTTGTGTAAGAAGCTGAGAGGAGTGGCCAAGTCTGAGGTCAGTAGATCAGATCACGTGATCCAGTGTGTCAGGGTGGGGTCAGACTAAGACTTTTCTTGGCAGACTAGGAGACACTGAGGATTATAATACTTACAGGGAGATTTAGCTTTGACTAGAAAAGGATGTCTAGTAAAAGAGAGGCTTATTATTCCATGTTGAATAGGTAGATAAATCTGACAGTTAATGAAATTCATTTTCAGTTTTGTTTAGTCTTGCTGTCATGCAGGCTGTTTGTATTCTGCTTAGTCAAAGGAAACAATTATAACAGTAATAATTAGACACTGGCTTGCTTCTTTATCTTGACCACGATGAGGTCGTCTTTATTCTGGAGGAACTACGCAGTGTGGTCCTTGAGCATTAACCTAATGACAGCCTTGAAATCTGCACAGATTGGGTCTGCCTTCTTGGCTTCTTACCTACTTTTCAGCTTTGTACTTGTTCTTTGAACTGTTTAAGGGCCTAAAATACCAAAGTTTCAACCCACCAGGCTTACAGCGAGGTTTTTCCTCCCTCCCTCGTTTGGAGGGCAATACAAAGAAATGTTGAAGAACCAGTCAACCATGTGCTTATAAGGACTGTGGTAGGTTGGCAGCAGCATCGCTGTCTTCACTTGTATTTCACAGCTGCTGAAAAGTCAAAGATAAGCACAGTGAAATCATTGTAGACCAAATATAATGGGGAATTTCAGTGGTAGGGTTGTACACCCATCACAAATTTTCCTTCTTTCTAATGGTGCCTTCAGCAAGGTTTGCCATACTTCCTGGATGTTGTTTTCTTTGGTTCTCTTTCCTGAAGTCTGCTCTAGTCTGGACAAGTTTAGCCTGCTGAGAAATATTGAGATTATATACACAGATTTTGGTCATATTTTCACTCTTTAGTGTTTTTGTTGGCAAGTCATTTTTTATTTATTTATTTTTTTTAATGGAAGGAGGAAGGAAGGTTGAATGCTAAATGCTGTTTTTATAGAATCTACTGTGATAAACACGTCAATTACCGTTATGATATCTGTCCCGCATAGTTCTTTTCATCCTTCAAGATAATTAAAAGAGAAGCAGAAGAGTTTTTTTTTCCATCCTGTATAGGTTGGCAACTTCCGTGAGTTTTCAAAATATGCCCTCACTCAGTCCTGTCAGTGTTTTTCCTCTGTGTGTGTGTGTATGTGTGCAGCAGTCAGAGAGGAGGAGCTCAAATTCAGTTTTTCTAGTTTCCCATTGCTGGCTTTTCTGGGAATAACATGGAATGTCCTTGGTTCAAAGGCTGTAGTGGAGGGATGTGGTGGGAGGTAGTGGAGCACTATGTTGTAAACTGCAAGTGAACAAGCAAAGTACCTTGGTGACTGATCAGAGGATGTATGTAATGTGGTATGCAGGGCATTACATATATTACATACTTAACATACTCGGTGTTAGTGAAGCATTAATCTGTAATACCAGAGCTGGCACGTGATTCTTCACATCTGAGAAACCTTGAATGTCTCACACTAACTTGGTGATGCTCTCCCAGAATACCTCTGGATCACATTTCGTCCACATGTATCGAGACCTCCTGCGAAACTACATGCACATCTAAAGCTTGTAGATTACACCAGCAGTGCAATATCTCAGTCATGCATCTTCTGTGTTTATTAGACCCCCTTGCTTTTGGTGTGACACAGCCATCACAGCCTTTAACTGTCTTGTCTGGTGAATCTGGATCCACCTCGAGCACAGCTCCCTTGACACTGTCTCTGTCAACAGAAATAATGAGATCATAACTATTTGTTCCACTTTCTCATTTCAGTTCAGGAACACCTTATCACCTTTTTCCAAAGGCCTGCCCTCTCACATCACTTGCAACATCTCCAATACATCCAATACACAGACAATAGTCACCTGTGGACACACATGTTAGGGCAACTTTTGCATTGCTAAGATTGAAATTTCCATTCCATTTTTTGGCTTCACCAGAATCGCTGGCTTTCCTTTTGTTTGTGTTGGATTTTATACGACTAAATTTCATACATAAATCATTATTTAAGTCGTGTGTTGTCTCAAGGCCATATGGCATTCATTTGCACTGTCACAGACATAAAACATTGACAGTCCTTTTCTTGTTTGGGCCATATGGCATGTGTGGGTGTATGTTTGTGCACTGCTGGTGTGGTGCACCGCCACTTCTCGGCATCGCTCTGCCTGCGTGTGTTCGCACGCGCACACACCCAGTCCGGTATGTGTGCAAGACTTTCAGCCGAGCGCCTGTGGTGACCAGAGCATTGTGTGTGTTGTGTATATGTGTGTGCGTGTGTCTCAGCAGGAGGAATGCCAGCTCCTGAGCAGAGCCCAGTGACGGAGGAGGGGCTTCTGCTGACCATCCGCGACAGTTCAACTGGCCGCAACATGGAGGCTGACAACACCGCCAACAACATCCTGGCCTCAGTCAAAGAGCAGGTAGTGGGTTTCTTCCACTCGCACTGTGCTAACAGCCCCTTTGCTTCACGTTAAATCTCTGATATTACAGCACAGTTACAGTTTTTATGAACCATTATTGTATTGGGACATTTTGGAAAGGCTACTGTTTACTCATACATTTTAGATTGCGCAAATTAAGAAGAATGAAGTATGCATGCCTTTTTTCTTTTTCCTACTTATTTGTGTCACACGACATGTTAACACTGTATAACTTAACGTTGTGGCGCAGAGCCTAAAGTGGTCATTTCTCAACGTGTGAGTTGATGAAAAGATTTTCATTTACAGCAGAATCCTCATCATAGACTTTTATTTGGTTTATTGTATTGTGAAAAAAGTGAAGTGGAAGAAGCTTGAGAAAGAAAGCGATTCATGGTTTATCGCCTGCAGTCATGGCCTGGCTTGTATCAGAGGACAACTAGAAAGATCATCTCTAGCAGGGTTTGAGAGACGTGCCCTCTGACTCACTCTGTTTCCCTCTCTGTGATTCATCCACGCCCCCTTTGGTTTTTTTTACACACACTCCTTTTCCTTTCTGGCTTCACTCCAGTCCTTCATATTTCTTGGGAATCCAGCACAGGGCATAATGTGCTAGAGAGATTTTGATCATTATTAATAATTTGAATTCCCTTCTGTGAAATCTTGCATACATTTCCTGAACTACGCTCATGTTGAGCTAAAGTTTGAGAATGATTAATGGTGTTCTCTGGTATTTATTATTAAAAAAACTTTTTTTTTAAAAAGGGCTACACGAGTCCTATTAAGACTTACTGCAGGAAAGTGGGTATTGTTTGCATGTGTGAGGAAGGAAGGAAAGAAGGAAGGAAGGAAGGAAGGAGGGAGCACCTGTCATTGTCACTTCCTTCCTTAGAATAATCCTCAGTGGCTCATCCGGTTGGAGCAGATATCCATGCAGGCGAGCAGGAAGGGCGAGTAGCCTGCCTGAGCTGTTGCTTTTGGAATGACTGGCTGGAGGCATGGCTCGACGGGGATTCCTGCTGAAGAGTCGATACTATAAAATTATGGTTCTCCTCGGAGTTTATGCAGTACAGAGTTGGAGAAATGAATAAAGGGATGAGTGAAAAGGAAAATGCGTAGAAGGTCAGAGACGAGGTTAGTTAGGGTTTTGGGTTTTTTTTCGTCCTCTGCTTATATGTGAGGTTTTCCTGTGATTGTTGAGAGAGACCTTCGAGGGATCGCGCTGTGGATGTAAACATGCATGTTTTGTAGCCATGTTCGTGGTTAGGGCTAAATCTAAGGAATGGAAAGTGCTTGACAGGAGTGTTTGGTAAGTGTTTATTGTGTTAAGGCTGCATCTTTTATTTTTGTCTTTGTTCTGCCTCTTTATTTGGCAGAGTTTCCTCTCTTTGACTAGTCTCATTCACTCCTCGTCTTCCCTCCTTTTCCTTCTCCCTGCAAATTTTGATTTGTCACTGCTGTAGTTACAGCCGCACAGCCTTTGCCCAGATGCCCAAAGAAGGAAAGGCTCACCAACATGTTGGTGTTTATTCACTTGGACATGTCGCACTCTCTCTTTCCTTTTAACTACTTGCAAACATCAGCCTCTCTCTCCCTCTCTTTTTTTTTTTTCCCCTTTGCTTTCTTTAGTCTGTAATTTTAGGATTTGGTTATGTTGCACTGTAGCTCCTGGAGTCCTGTTTGTGCTCTGTGCTTGTTTAATAGCAAGCACCATCTGGATGACACATCCATAATGGTTTATTACAGATCCAGTTTTTAAATGTCAGAGTATTTCTTGCAGCTCCTTCTTATTTGCCTCTAAGAAGCACACGTGCTGTTTCTCAAGCTTGAGTCAACTCATGGCAAATGAACTGTGTTGTTATTCAGAATTAACTTCATAAATTCTCAATCTTCAGACCGATCTTTGAATTAGAATATAAATTATGCAAAGGGATGATTGAAGATTATTATTTTATTTATTTATTTTTTTAATCTATTTTATCTTAAGTCTCATTAAAGCAATGGGGCAACATTGGCACTCATTCAGACCAGACTAATTATAGTTTAGTGTCTTTCATTATTTGATTTGATTTCAGTTCTTTTCTTTTTACTTTCACTTCATGTTAATTTAGGTTTGTTTACAGAATGGATAAGCTTGTTTCTGTTGAGTTTTTATTGTTTTAAATCTTTAGTTTGGGGTAAGTTTTTAGGATTTTGAGTGTTTTGTTTTTTTGTTTTCTAATAGATGGGTAATTTACATGGGGCAAGATTTGAGGAGTTCAGAATAGGTATCATTCAAAACACAGTTAACTAACATTCATGTAGGCATCCCAGTCTTAATAATCTAAGGTGCCAACACCTCTTCACTCTTGTAATAATAACAAATTTGACCAAATTAGCAGAGGCTAAAACTATAGATCTTTCCTCTAAGTAGCATAATATCTATATGTATTTATTCCACAATATTCAGGCATATCCAGACAAGTTATGTCTCATCTGGAAGAATATTCCCTCATCTCCTCAGTAAATTCCAAAGAACTTTGGGTTAGATGCATAGCTACGTGCTTGTTCAGAGATTCTTCTGTAGGTGAACAACAACAGCTGAAAGTGGCTCGTTTTATTCAGCATGAATTGTCAAAATATTTGACCTAAATTAATTGAATGCAGTTTATCACAGTGGAACTAAATCACAGTTGTACTGTGATCAGGAGATGCACAAGTGCCTGCTCTGAAGAAGCAGCATAACAGGAAATTATATTTGTTTTTACTTTAAACATGTTCTTTGTTTTTTGCATTTGAGTTTAATGAATCTTTTAGTGCAGCCGTTATTCCTGTCACATGACACCACGAAGGCTCAAACTTCCTGGTCGTCTGGGTAACTTTCTGTGTGGAGTTCGGATTTTCTCCCTGTGCCTGCATGGGTTTCTTCCAGCTACTGCCGACGTCTTCCCAGAGATCAGACATGCTTGTTAGGTTAACTCCCTCTGAAATAGCCATGGATGTGAGGTAGATTAAGTGCTTAAAGTGCATAGAATAAAGTGCTATATGGATGGTTGAATGTGGATCGCAGTCTAAAGCGCTTTGAGTGGTCAGAGGGACTAGAAACTGCCATAAAAGGGCCAAGAAAGCACCAGTCCTTTTCCATTTCCGATTTCTATTGGTGAAAGAAAAAAAAACAAACATAAAATTATGATTTTGGTTTGTTTGTTTGCAAACATTCTGCTCCAGCTGTATTTATAACTCTGTGTATATTCGTGAAGAGCATGTGTCTGACATTTAATATTCTGTTTTCTTTCCGGTTGTAATTTTTGTAGCATCAGAACACAATTTGTATCAGTTTGACACACAACCTACTTTATGTAAAAGGATGTTGTAGTAGTGTAATTTTACTGTGTCCATTGTAACCGAATAAAGCGTTGTATGAGTGGATAACCTGACAGGGATGTGTATGTCTACTCAAATAATTCCATTATGTTGGTAGACTACAATGCAAATTGAATTTATTACTATCGTTATATTGATATCAGTAAGAAAATGGCATTACAGATTATAGGAACAGTTACGCAATCTGTGAAATACTGAAACATCCCAAAGCCAAGAGATGGGCTTCTTATAACAGTGTCCCTCAAATTTAAATTAAATAGTGTCACATTTGACGATTAAAATGATTATTTTAGGGATGATGGCTGCAGTCTATTCTCTGGGAGCTCATGGGTAAGGTAGTTGGGTAGTTTAGTAAGTACATCTCATGTAAATACACATACTGTAAGATGTAAAGGAAAACCTTTTATAGCGTTAAACTGATTGTTGGTGAATAATGGTAGCTGCATCAGACACCATCTTCAGCAGCCTTTTAAAAACGAGCCAAATTCAGACTTGAAACAGCTATGTAGGAGCTCTTTGGCTGTCTGAGTGGGAAGCCATGACATCCACTGCTCAGGCATTAATGAGGTAGAGGTCAGGTCTTTAAAGAGCATCTCACTGATCAATTTGACCTAATCTCTGCTTTCTACTGCTTCTCCCTTGAGAGAAATAGCTGCAGGAAAGGAGGGTCCTTTCGTTGCATCAGCTTTGATCTCATCAGCACCAAGTACTTCTTATACAAACACTTCTCCAGTGGCCCCTCGGTATACCTATTTTTAGGTATGTTAGTATTAAGTAGGCTGCAGAAACAGACAGAGGGGGAAGGATGATGGGTGACGATAACGTTTGCGCTTTCCTGACAGCTTGCACGCTATACGCGTAAAGTCTGTGCATAGTTGACGTATTATTCACTTAAACCTTGAAATACCAAACTGTTTTTTTTATTTGTATTTTTAGAAGTTGTAAAGCATAGAATTATGTAATGGCATACAAAAAGATTGTTGATTTGGTATCTGAAATTTTCTTCAAACTGTTTTGTGGAATAATATAATAATTCTTAATTCTACTATATCTGCAGTACTTCAGTATTTCCATTAAAATTCGTGCTCATGACCAGTTCAGGCAGTACTTCAAAATGTTTTTAAGCAGTAGGAGCTTCAGGTTGGAGCTGATTTACTTTTTTTACTCTTTATTTTGGAAAAGACTGATTGTTGGCTGATGTTACTCTATTACAAATATGATTTATTGTTGTATGCTGTGAGTATAGTTTATCCAGTAATATGTTATACAATAGTAAAGGAATAAAGATAACATTTGGAAATCGACCAACACAACAGTAGTACTGATGTGCTCCTTTCAAACGTCATTTTAACCGCCTTGACCAATAACATAAACTCAAAAGCTGAAGTGCACTAAATGTATACAAGAGGTTCCACCCTAAAGAGACTGCAGGAGCCGATCCTTTCCTGCTCAACATTCCCACTTCACTTCCTGGCCTTTTCTCTCTTGCCCCTCGCTTGCTCTGCATTGCTGTTGAGGCATTTTTTCAGGAGGGGGACTTTTTTATCCTTTATTATGACAGGAAAGCTAGAAGAAGGAGACAAAGAGCAGGGGGAAGACACGCAGCAAATGCCTCTGGGGTGGATTTAAACCTTTGCCTAATAGTTCGCCTGTTCAACCTGTTGGGCTAAACCAGTGCCGACTGTTGAGCTATTTTAATGAGGGATTCTGTCCAAAAAAGGAAAAGGAAAAAAAAATCTGTTTTATTTATGCTACTCAGTGGATCCATAATATAGTGGTTTACACATTTACCTAACAAGCGAAAAGATCCCTAGTTTGATCCCAGGAGGAAACTGTAGTTCTTTGGAGGTTGCTTTAAGAAGGGCATCCAGCATAAAAATCTGCCAAATAAAATATGTGGCGCTACCTGCTGTAGTAACACTCAGATGTGGTAACCACAACCACAGTTGCTCTATCATGGATAGACTGATAGACCAGTATCTGTGATTTCAAAATTAGTCTGCCTCAAGCATTGTGGAGACGTGTCCCTCAAGCAAATAAGTAGTATCAAGATTGAGGTTTGCTGATTTTTGGAAACGAAATGTTATGCTGCGCTCCCGTTCCTCCCCCATTATAAAGCTTTGTCGTCAGAGTAATGCTGTTATTAGCTGTGCCTGGACATGCCTATATGCATGGCACAACTAGCAAAAAGTAGTGTGCCAACACACCTCCTCACAAAAAAAAAAAAAGACACCACCACAGTGGAATTTTCCCACTTTGTTTGAGTCGGTTACACATGAAAAATCTGTCTGCCTTCTGCTTTTTCCTGGCAAACTGAAGTTACAGTCTGTGACCCTGATTTCATCCAAATCAGGCATAGACACACGCGCATGCTGGCATTCTTCACAAAGCTCAAGAACTGACCTTGCTTTCAGTGCTAGAACTTTACCCTGTTAACGGCTTGATGAGCTGGCTGAAATATTACTCACTTGAGATACCCATGAAAGCTTCTGTCTTGTTTTAATGAAGCCCAAGTCATCTTTGTCCAAGTGACCCAGCTTAAGGAGTTAATAGTTGGGGTCAGGGAAAAGCTCAGAGGCAGTGGTTTTTTTTTTTGGAGAGGGAGGCCATTATGCATTTCCATCCCCTAAGCCCACAGAAAGGTTGAGTTCCCTCCGTAGGCGATAGTGTCTGTTCCACTTCCATAGGCGAAATAGGGATTCTAATTACTATCGACTAGTGATTTTCTCCACTTCTCTGGGTCTTATCTGCCGTCCTCTGCCTGGTGCTGCTGCTGTGACACAGGCAAGGAGAAATCTAGAGGCATAAGCATTCTGGCCTCGATTATAGTCATAAAAATGGAAGCCGGGCTCCGAGCAATTACCCCATGGGGGAGCAGGACAAGTATGAGAGAGAAGTGAGAGAGATTCAGAGGGGAGAGATGCAGGTGAAGGAGAGTACGCAGATACACAGAGGAAAGACAAAACACTGAGATGCCGAGTGGGGGGGGGCAGAAGTGAGAGTGTGAGCATGATGGAGAGAGGCAGAGTCAGAGAGGCTGTCACCTGTGAATGGTTCACTAAAGCTCTGTGACAGGAGGCTGTCAACGTAGACAAAAACAGAAAAGAAGGAAAAGGGGAAGAGAAGATAATCTGCTCCCAATGTGACACGATGTCAAAGGAGTGGTCTGTCTGGCTTGGCGCAGCAATGCCGTTTTCTACCCAGCCACGGGAACTCTCCCCCCTCCCCAACTAGCCTGTTAATACTCATCATCATCACTGTCATCATCATCATCATTACCACTATAATCATTGCCACTGTCAACAGCACACACAGGGAACCAGGTCATTTGGAGCAGGAGTTTCACTTCTCACATAAGAGGGTAGGAGTATAATAAATACTATTGGGCTGTCCTTGGAATTGCCATGCATCCATGGAGGAAGTTCAGGAAGATGGCTGGGTGAATCCAAAGTGAGGTTTGTGTCTGCATCTCTTGCACTAAATGACTGATCCTGTGGTAATCGCACAAGCCACTGCAGTCTTTGTTCACTGCAGCAACCTCTAGACTGACGGTCCCTAAATTGCTTACTCTCCTTATTATACCTTAGAGCAATGACACAACACTATTGATCTCTCTGTGGAATTGTATGTTCACAAGTCTGTGTGATTTCACTGCTGCAGTATTTTTGGCCCTTTTTCCACTTGAGAAGATACAGATTGTCTTTGAGTTACTTATTTACTGGCAGTATGTCTTGGTATTATTATCAACAGCATCACATAAGAGCTTTTGTTGAGGTTCAACAGCTTGTAGCTGCTCACAAACAAAAACAGCTCTGGCACAAAACTTGGATGAAAAGGCTTGGTGAAGAAAGAAAGCGATGACGAGGGATGAGGGATGACGGCGTTAGATTAGCGGTACAGGCTTTAGAAATGTTTCCTTGACAGACATAGCCCAAACAATAAGTGGGTGACACATGCTTTTATAGCCAGGTTTAATAAAAACAATACCATAATGCTGCAAAGACTGAGTTCCATTTGTCATTAAAATACCTGATTGGGATAGGTCTTATAGTTGTTAGTCAGCTAGTTAACATGGGTTTATTATTTATGATAATTATTTCGCTCAGCTAATGAGTGAAAATCTAGTTTCCACAGTTACTCTGCTTGTTAAATGTGCTCCATGTCTACTACCTGGAGAAAGCTGCTGGGGAAAATGCTTTATCCGCTTCCTGTTTTGGTTGCACAATCAAGCCTCCACTTCCCCAGCAGAGTTGCCCTTTGGCAAACACAATTATAGAGTGAAAGCAGTAAGCGAGGCTCATAGCAAACCAACCTAAAGGCCGATTGTGTCATTATTCTGCATCCACTGCACTGTGCAATGAACATTTGCTCCATAATGATCAGTTAGGTCAAACAATGTTTCAGTTGGCACTTTAAAAAGGAGGAATTGTATTTTGTGTTGCAGTGTGTTATAAATTTTATAACAAAGCATTTAAAGACTCAAACTGCTGGCTCAAGATGCACCACTTGAGTCTTTTTTTTTTTTTTCTTCTTCTTCTAATTTCCTCCAACTATTAGTGACAGTCACACTTTACTGTTTTTGTAATCCATAATGGCAAAGTGTTAATGACTTAGTAAGCCAAGGTAGTGAAAAATATTCACAACAACAACAAAACATTTTCTGAAAGATCTTGTTCTGGAAATGCAATTTAATGAGTTAAAGTTGGTCACTGTCGAATCTGTTCATCAACACTGACACGATTATACTTCCCCCTCAAACAGTCATTGTTGTTGACAGTCATTCTTCTGTTGTCATTCTCTTGTACTAGCTGCAGCACTTGCCAATACAAATGACAGCTCTTTTAATAGCATCCAGCTCATATGTGACAAACCTAAATGATGTTTTTGTCCTAGCTTTATTTTCTTGCCAGTATTTTTTTTTTCTGCGTTCTCTGGTCTTTTAGTTGGATCTTTTAATAGACAACAATTTTTTTTTTAATGTAGCAGATTACTGGTCAGTGATGATGTGTCATGTGGTTTCAGTGTCAAATAATCCCAAAGTAAGTATAACCAATCGGTACGCTTGAAACTCCCATTGTTTAAAAGCAATGGAAGAGAAACATGTCACGATTTAATATACTAATACTCAACTCTGGTTTGGTGGCCTTGGGATCTTCTGCTTTATGCGGATGATGTGGTTCTTTTCACTTCATCAGGCGGTGACCTCCGGCTCAGAATGGAGCAGTTTGCAGCGGAGGGAGAAAAGGCAGGAATGAGAATTGCCACCTTGAAGTCTGAGGCTGTGGTTCTCATCAAGAAAAGAGCAGAGTGTCTGCCCTGAGATTGAGAGAAGTTTAAGTATCTTGGGGATCTTGCTCAAAAGTAAGGGGGGACTGGAGCGCGAGATTGACAGATGGATTGGTGCGGCATCAGCAACCATGCAGAAACTATATTGATCTGTTGCGGTGAAGAGAGAGCTGAGCATTAACGTGAAGCTGTCAGTTCATCAGTCAATCTACATTCTTATCTTCACACATGCCCACAAGATCTGGGTAGTGACCTAAAGAATGAGATTGTGGATACAAGTGTTGAAAATGAGACTCCTTTACGGGGGTCTGTAGACGGTTCCTTAGTGATAGGGAGCTCATTCCATCAGGAGGGGCTCAGAGTAAAGTAGAGACAGTTGAGATTACTTGGATGCCACTCAGACACCACCTGGAAAGAGGTGTTTCAGGAATGTCCTCCTGTGGGGAGATGCAATGCAGAGATGATATCTCTTGGGTGACTTGGGATCAACTCAGTTCACCCCCTGGAGTAGCTGGAGGTGGCAGCTAGAGAGAGGGAGGCCTGGACGTCTCTGTTTAGACTGCTGCCCGTCGACCCAGACTCAGTTATCTGTTCAGGATTTCTTAAAATCTTCTAAATGATTTGAAGATCATTCTTAACTTAACTGAAGCTTGCTGTATACATTCTTTTAGACACTTGTACAAGGTTGACTTTCAAACTAACTGTGATAGGCTGATATGAGGTAAGTTCAGGCAAACGTTTAATGTTCTGCAAAAGGTGGCTCTATGTTCAGAATGTCAAATCATTAGCACAGGGAATATAGTTTAATTGCCACCAAATAATTTACTAACTGAGGCATTCAATTTATTGTTCCATGTTGATTACCAGATTGCATGCATATTTAAAGACAACCTATTATGCTAATTTCCAGGTCTAATTTTTGAACTGTACTAGAGTAGCTTTGCATAATTCACAGCTCAAAATAATTAGTGGTGTAGTCTCTAGATCATCCACTGATTAAAAAAGGATTTGACCAACTTTCTGCTGATTGGTTTTCTTCTGCGCACAGTAGGTTGGAACAGCAGGTGAGTGGTGCTGCCGTACTCATAGCTAGAACTGTGTGCCTGTCCACTCGCAGACAGAGCCAAAAGTTTGGATAAAAAAACTGTAGCAGAGAAAATATTGTAATGTTAAGAGATGTTTTGTGTGCCCAAGATGTGATTTGACATGTGATGAACGTACCAGGTTAACGAGATTTAACCTCACGGAATTAGAAGAGAATTATGAATGAAATGACTCAAGTAATCTGACATCAGTATAATGTCCACAATAACCTTGGTTTCAGTGAACAGAGCCATAAGTAGCAAAAAAGTACTGGTACAGCATAGAAGCCGTGGTGAATATGATTAGATGGCAGGAATGACCGAGATCTGTACCAGAAATCCAAATGTTATTGGAGCCAATCCTCTACTGCAGGATAATCCTGCTATGACCTTGAATTCCATATCTGTCTACCGACAGTAATGTCAATTTATTTTCTATAGAAGAATGTAAAACATGATTTTAGTAGCTCAGCAAGTTTTCGCTTTTAAAGCTTGTAATGTTGTATTAAAAGTCTTAGCAGAAATGATGTTCTGTTGTGAGCTTGCTGTTCCATTATTGTTTGTTCATATAACTGTGGACTTTTGTCATATAATGAGCCTTTGCATTATAAAAAGCTCTGGAACAGCTGTGGGTGGTAAAGCAGTTTTTCCCCGTGATTCACCTATAGCTTATATTCTCTTACCTCAGCAAGCCACTTTACTGTATTTATAAATGTCTTTCTCTGCAATATAGCTATTATAATTCTGCTATGGTGGCATGCTGCTGCAGCCAGTTTCCTAAAACCTTAGTATTTAGCAAGGTGACTTTGTGGCAGGTTTTTGTAAGTAAATTCCCTGCATGGTTCCTCCAGGTCTGTTCGCACAGCCTGCTCTGAGGCTTGTTCTCTTCGCTCACACCTCAGGCCTGCTTTTCTGTCCCTGCTGCTGCAGAAATCCTATAACCTCTGCTGTCATTCTCCCACTGCGTAGTTGCGTCTGCAACACTGCAGTGTGGGTGCTGAGCTGTCAGGGCCCATTGCCCCTTAATGAACAATCATATTTTTGTTACATTCTTTAAGTGGACAGTCTATATCAGTTACCTAAAATGGGTATGAATGCTACAATTGATTGTGCATCCTACGCTTTCACTGAATGACAGTCAGATCAGATACTAACCACATCTCTTACTAATTAGCAAGTTGCCCTGAAGAAATCACTTGACTCTGCACCACCTCCTGCTCAGCCGTTGTACGTGCTCTGCTACATGTGCTACAAACAGTGATGAAAGTATTAGTCATATCTGCATATATTCGACAGCATATACGATAAATTGAAATGTTTTATAGGCAAATATTGGCTGACGGATACATATTGGTCAGGCTCTTTCGCCCGTTACAACTTGATGTAAAACATTCCTCTACAATCAATCTTTACAGAGATACACCTGAACTTTCCAAGCATTAGATATGCATTAAAATGGATTGAATAATGTATTCCGGTTCCCCAGAATTGAAAGTTGTAATCAGAAATACTCACCAAGGTGATGCTGGATGCAGAATATACTTGCTGGGTTTTTGTTGAAGTGGAGACATAAATGAATACAATACACTGTTACTAATTCATGAATGTAAAAAGTAATAATAATATAAAGATTAATAGAGTTAATTGTGGCACGTGTAAAATTTTACGCAACTGGTGTCAGAAGTTAATGAACTCATCTGTTCTTAATTGACATTAGCACATGTATGGCAGCTCATGAATGGTCATTAAGGATTTTTAGATGATGATGTTTCCAAAGCTAATGAATTCTGACTATTTAAATATTGTTGTAACAACATTTACAACCATTGGCTCCTGACTAAGATTGTAAATTGAAGTTAATTAATGGCTGCTAAGCAGCACAAGGCCAGAGTTGTTATGGCAGTGCTGTGGACAAGTATTATGAAATATAATGCTTTAGGTCTGCAGTGGAGCCAGGGTGGCTTCTACTGTAGGACATTGAAACAAATAATACTGCAAACGTCACAGCTTAAAGTAATGAGAGTAGCCTCCTAACTTTTAGTACCCTTAAAAAAATCAGTGGTTAGGGTTTTAAGCTGGATGCTTGAAGGTATCAAGCAGTGATCTGTAAATGAAAACTTTTTTTATAAATCCAAGACTAAAAGGACTCAGCAGGCTAAGAAGCCTACTCAGTTCTGACTCGCACAAACTTTTGCACATGGTGTATTTACTGTTGTAAGTTCATGAAAAGTAGCATTTCAATTTTTGATATGTTTGCTGAAGGGATTTACTATTTCTTTCTCTTTTTTAAAAAAAGAAAAAAATGTGTAGCGTGCACATGCGTTTTAGGTTTACAGTATTGTTGGAGTGGTTCATGCTGTAGTTTGTTTTCTTTGTATTGTAGAAGTATGCTGTTTGTGAAGAAGTCATTCTTTTTTTCTTTTTTCTTTTTTTTAAGTGAGTGTTTTTTAATACAGCTGCATGACATTTGGGATTTGCGTGTGTGTGTAAGCTTCTTTTATTTATACACTGTTTGTATGCTGATGCAGCATTGGGGTTAAGCCACTTCAGGCATTTCTGATGGGTCTGTACTGTCAGCAGGACCCCTAGATAGGACATGGGAGAGTGTACGTTGGTAGCATGATCTGCTGCCATGTGTCATTTGTTTCTTTAGGGCTTTTTTAAGGACACAAGGGGACAGGATCTGATTCAGCACTGGGACTACAGGCAGATCAGGCCAAACAAGCTCATTGTAATGACAAATAAAAGCACTAGGCCCCTGTTGGTACATGAAAATTGGTAATCAGTTGTTTCTATCGTCTCCTTCCACTTTATGCCCGTAGAAGCTTAGGCTGGGCCCAAACTCTTTGAATAAGCTTAACAAGTTTCTAATGGTCATTACTGCTGTGCTTGGCCTTATTGTACTGGGGTGAATAGAAAATATATTAATTCCACAGAGCAGTGACTTTTCTCATTTTTCTTTCTCTTTCTCGCTCTCTCTGGCTCATATGAGCCCCACTTATGAGACTGATCCTTGTCCCTTTTTTCATCAGACCACGGGCCCCATTTTGGCACACAGCCCTTTGTTATAACAAGGTAATTATAGATGCACTGAAGTCATGTTCATAATAGCCTTAATGACTCATGCAGGATAGGGGAAAGTCTATTGAAATGTGTGCAAGAAAATGAAAGCTCTAAAACACTTTTTTTGCTAAGGAGAGCCTGAGGATGTGATAATAAAGAGGCATGGCAGTAATCCTTGTTGCCAACTGAGAGGCCATTCTCTCAGCATGACAGGAAGGATGCCTTGTTGTTTTAATGCTTGACTATTTATATATCAGTCTTGAATTGATTATTGGATCATTCTGATTTGTCATAACTATTTACAGTCATAACAGTGTGCAAGAAAAGCACTGTACCCTACACTGTAACATGCATCTTCCTAGAAACATTGCTACACAGTGAATCAGTGCAGATCTCAACAACACTGATAAGTCTATTTAGTAATAATATGCCATGTAAACACAGTATATTGATTAGCACAAGGAGAATAACAAAAAGTAATGGGTTTCAATTGTATCTAGCTTGCTCACATTGCTAATCCAATAGCAGTGCTGCTGCAGGCGTATTCAGATTTTCTTGTTTTCATAGCTCTGACAGTCGTGTATGGACTCAGCTCTGAGTTCTTCCTGCGTCCCTGCATTTCCAAAAACGTAATGCTTTGTTCAAGATTCATTAGCTCCAAATTCAACATAATCGGCTCAGTTTCACTCATAACAGCAGAGCAATGCAGATATCGCAGCGGAAAAGCACGAATGCAAACAACGACATCGCCCACGGCATAGGCGTAAGCTCTACGGAGATTCACTCGGTAACATAAATTAAGCTGTCAAACAGGAGAAAATACCTGGAAGACAGAGCTTCAAGCTGGAAACTTTGGACTATCTCCATGCTTCTCCATAGTAAGAAAACAACAGGGTTGGGGTGGGCTTGCAGGCAGTGTGTCCACCTACTATAGGCTGGGAGAAACTCTGAATATCAATAGTGACAGCCTTATGGCTGCAGCAGATGTCTCTCTGTGCTGTGCCTGATCAAGATCATAGACCAATTCATCAGTGGGATTAAAGAGCAGCCAGTTTGTGTGAAGTATTTAAAAAGACACAACTGTGTCTGTTTTGCTTACACGTGCCAATGTATAATAAAAACTTTGCAGCCTGAGATGAAGTTGCTGGACTCGAGAAGGACGCACGTTGCCAAATAAAACAATTGGATTATGAGCTTAGGAGAAAGAAGGCATAGAACTGCTGGGCCAAGAATAGTGACATTTGCAGGAGCAGGAAATCTCTGAAATTACTCTTCGTTCAGGCAGTAAACAAAACAGTTTGGTGCGTGTTTCACACCATATGTTTGAGTCTTATCCATAAGCATCTGTCAAAGAAAGCATAAAACATGCATAACTCAAGATCTACTCATGCAAAATCATTGTTTTGTAATTTAGGTTTATACATGGGTGAAATTGCACATATATCTATGTATTAGACTCATTTATACTTGTCTATATGACTGTTTCAAGCCAGGCCTTGACCCAATGCTCCCAGACTATCACTGCTAGTGGGAGTGAGCTCTTTAAATATATGAACGGTCCTGTCACCTTGATGTTTTATACAGACTCACCAGGCTCTTTATGAGGTAGACCTTTTACCTGCATATTAGCAGTATTTAATATCTAATTTGCCACATCATCACATGGTAGCAAGACGGTGCATTTAGGAATGTAGATGTGGTAAAAAATGACCTGACGTTTAATTAGAATGCGGCGTAAAGGTGATTTAATTGACCTTAAACATGGCGTGGTTATTGGTGCTAGCTGGGTTGGTCCAAAACTGCTGATCTACTGGGATTTCTCAGCATTATTTCTTTGGGTGAAAATGCCTTTTGTTGCCACAGCTCTGAGGAAAATGAACAAACTGCTTCAAACTAAGGAAAAGGCAAATTAACTCAAACACTCGTTACAACCAAGATATGCTGATGGGGATCTATAAATGAACAATATATCAAACCCTGAAGGACATGCACTACTGCGGCAAATGATCAAACCAGGTGCCACTCCTGTCAGCTAAGAAGAGGAAACTGAGGCTATAAGTTGCCCAAAATTGGACAGCAAGACTGGAAAAATGTTGCCTGGTCTGATGAGTCTCAATTTATGCTGCAATATTCAGATGGTAGTGTCGGAATTTGGAGTATAGACTACTGGTGATTGCATAAATGTGTGGGAGATTTTGGGCCCTTTAGTTCTAGCTGAGCATTGTTTAAATGCCACAGCCTACCTGAATATTCTGGCTATGTCCATCTCTTTGTGACCACAATGTTCCCATCTACTGATTGCTGCTTCCAGAACCATAATGGGCACTATACCCAAATGACCTCCACAGGCACCAGATCTCAATCCAGCAGAGCACTTTTGGGATGTGGTGAAACAGGAAATTCACATCATGGATGTGCAACTCGACAAATCAGCAGCAACTGTGTGGCGCTATCAGGCCAATACGGAGTTCCTCAAAATCTCTGAGAAATGTTTCCAACAGCTTGTTGAATCTATGCTGTGAAGAATTAAGGCAGCTCTGAAAGCAAAAGGTGGTCCAGTGGGGTTTTAGCAAGATGGCTGATGAATATATTTGTGTCCATATGAATTATCTCCCCTATAAATGTCACTGTCACCTTATGTTCTCTTTACTGCACACAGGTGCCATACTCACACTAGAGTAATTCAAGATTTGTATCAGAAGGAATGGGGCTCTGTTTGAATCACTGCACCTTTCTCTGTGCTTGTGACTCACACAGTTGTCACTAGCATTCAGTATCCTTCTCTTAACTCTTACTACTTGTTTCCTCTGAAAATTCTTCTTATATAAACTAGCCCTCTGCCAGATTGGTGATCACTTACACCACCTCCAGACTGCAGATGCAACACGTGTTATAACTGCAGTGAACCACTTGACATTTAAACGCTAGTTTAATTAATTTTTTCCCTCTCGATTGCAGTCCTGGGTACTGTACCAACCTCTTTCAACCACAGTCGAGATGAGGGTGACTGACGAGAGTTGACCCATGCAGATAAGACCACCCCCAGTTTTGGTTTTGCTGTGGTGGTCTGAATAGTGTTCAGTCCTGGGGTTTAAATGAGAGAACAGCCCGTATTGTTGGTGACCTTCGCGCTCTTTGTGCATTTTCTATGAGTAGCTGTTTTGTAACGCCCTACTTCTTAAAATGAATGTTGTGTCAGAATCTGTCAAACATGTTGACAATCTGCATATGTCTAGTTTAGAAATTCATTTCAATATTTGTATTTTGACCGCTTACACTTAGCTCCATCTGTCACAAGAAAACTGAGAATGGAAACGGGAGTGACTGGTTGGGATGAAGGGTTGAAATTGGCAATTTTCATGCGACTAAATCTCTCAGTAGGGGTTATGTGTCACAGAAAGGATTGATGGCTCATTTCTTCCTCTAAGTAAAGTGTTGCTGTGGCCACCCTGTTTCCGTCCTGCTTGCTGTATGTGCACTCTGCAAGCTTGTAGGCATATGTTTGTAGCAGTAATGAGGAGATGATGACGTGATTTTTTTTTGTTTTGTTCCTGGAGAGTCTTCCTAAAAAAAAGCCCGCCTGTGCTAGGCAAATAAATGATTAGTATAATATAAAAAGACACAATCTAATCTGCAACTTGAGTCTCAGCAGTGACACTCAAGAGCCAATCAAATTTAAAATATGAATACCAGACAAAGTGAAATTTAATCAGAGATGAGTGACAAAACATGATTGTTTAGTTTATATAACTGCCAGTATATATTTAAAAAATGTAAATCGTGCGTTTACTCTTCGTTTACCCCTCAGCCTTTGACTTCACATAAGTAGCTCTGGTTTTATAGCTGAATTTCTTTATTTTTTTTACTTGAAGTGTTGTGTGTAACCATGTGTCTCTATCACTGTTGTTAATAGTTTTACTATCTGCATTTTTACCTCCATTATTTTCTTTTCCATTTTTCCTTTTTTCTTCTTTTGTGTGCCTTTAAAACACTTTGGATCAACTGTGTTGTGTTTGAAGTGCTTTACAAATAAGGGTTCCCAGCCACATTGAAAAAAAGAAGAAGAAGAAAATCCACAAGGAAGTAGAACATAACAGCTTTCCTACCCGCTTACTCTCTCTCACTGAAGTCAAGCTTCACATATTTTCAACTGAGGGAGATTTCAGGAAAGAGGTGAGCAGTGGAGAGTACAAAGTAGTAGTTTGGGGGAGGGGTGGGCAGAGCATGTCTACAATGTAGAGGGAAGTTTCAGTTCACCCCCAGGGAACACATGAGAGTAGGTGTGAAAAGTAGGCTGGTCTTGGTGCTTTAAACTGACTAAATTTCCTCAGTCAGGTCACAAAAGGAGGTGATAGGCAGGTAATGTGTTCATGTGTGGATTTAGCTGGCTGCGAATAAAACTGCCGTGGTTGTGGGCATTACACGGAATGGCTAAGGAAAGGATTACACTCTAAGGACACGGACAGTGCGGACCCAAAAGCCAAGTGTTATTCCTGTTGTATTTCAGTGAAGTCTGCTGCGGTTTCACCTGAAAGGCGTAGTTGTTGGTCCATTGTGTGGTTGCAAAGAATTGGCAGACACACGGATTGTCCACAAAGATCCTCGTACTCGCTGGCTGTTGATGAAATCAATGTCATTCGGACCCAAAAAGACTCGAGCATGCACGCATGTATGCAGAAACTGCAATAAGCTTTTAAGGATAGCAAGGGGACGATTCATCTATTCATATACTGAGTTATATTAACTGAGGTCTTCTTGGAAGAAAAAAGCAAGTGCAGACTCTGCTGCTATCCTAGCAGTGTGGTGAGTAAAAGAAAAAAACCAACCCATAACTGAAATATGCAAATGGGTGTGTGTGTGCAGTTATTTACTCTGTACCAAAGACCTTGTGTGTGTCTTATGACTGTCATGATGCAGTGCTTGGAGCTAGAGATCTGTGCAAGTAATGGCCTTGTTCAGGCTAGATAGTTAGTCAAATGCTGATTTCTCCTCAACTCCCATAGGAACAGTGTCACCTAGGCCAAATATCACCTATTGAAGTGGTGCTTGTCTTTCTGTGTGAGCTTGGAAAATTGCATTGCCACGTAGGCTACAAGTACATAAAGTTTGTTCCATAAGTTTTTGGACAGGGGACAGTTTTTCTAATTTTGGCTCTTTACATCATCACAGAGGATTTCAAGTAAAACAGTCGACGTGTAAGGAGTTCAATAAAATAGTTGCATTAACTGTTTAGGACTTGCTGCCTACAGTGTGTAAAAATAATAGGGAGCTGTTGGAAGAAATGGAAAATAATAATCACAGTAATGTTTTTTTGTAAGTGCATAATCACTTCATTAATAAAGATTACTGTTTTGTTACCTTAAAATTAGGCCTTTATGTCTATTAGTTAGTGCCTGTGGTGCTCTTCACTTTGCTCACATATGGCATAGACATGGTTGGCTAATTTATCTGGCTATTTTTAATATCTTGTTAAACCAATGTATACAGTCAGATGATAAAACTTCGGCTGTTTACAGTTAGAGAATGCAACATTGCATTTGGATGGACATGATGAAATGAATATATTTACAAAAACCAAAAGAATTTAAATTTATAATAAATCGTTTTTTATAGACTTATAGATATTAATAATCGCTGTATGTGTGAAGATGTTGGTGAAAGGTTTCATTCAGCTTGATCCACCTGTTAAGGAGGAGATGGGATTATTTACATACATGTGCTATTATCATTATAGTAAGAAAGAAGCAGCTTGTTTTCTAGCTTCTGTTTGTTCTCTTCAGTGTTTGGAAAATGAAATATTCGTGATTGCATCTCTCTAAGGAGATCTCTGTAATCTCATCATTAACCTATGCACAGCGATGAACCACAATGACACTGGAGCAGGCTGCCAACTGTTAACTTTCCCCTCCTATATTGACTTCATATTTTTCATATTTGCCAATAGAAGTCCATATTTCTTTTGGGCGAGAATGTATTTCTGACCCTTGGTCCCCCTGACTCTCTTTATTGTGTTTATGTGCAGGAGCTTCAGTTCGAGCGGCTAACCAGGGAGCTGGAAGTGGAGAGGCAGATTGTGGCCAATCAGCTGGAAAGATGCAGACTCGGAGCTGAGTCACCAGGCGCTGGTAGCAGCAGGTAATGAGAAGAGAGACACGCACACACACAGAGGAAGCCACAGTCCAACACATGGCTTTTCTATCCTTCACAGCAGTGGCCATACGCTGTGGTATAACCTTATGGCATTATAGCATTGTGATGGAGCATCCCAGTATGCTCAATGATGCTCAGTGATTGGACTATAAATCTAAAATATTTGTCCCTCTTTTGCTTTAATTTGAGATGAACAGAATTACTCCTTGCATGTGCATGTGTACGTATGTATGCATTCATATGTGTGAGCATGCATGATTGTTTTCTCAGCGAAGCATTGCTGTCAGTGACTTGGCTCTGTGAGCGCGTTCCCACTTCATCAGCAAAGATACTAGTTTGTCTGATCATCACACCTCAGTGACCACACATTCTGTCCTGTCTGCTGTGGCTCACACATGTCAGGTTCGTTTGTAATTCTCAATATAACGTTGAAATATCTCAACAGCCTCACAAGGCAGCTGCAACGATGGTTTAACAGCAGTCTGATTGTCTTCTGCTATAAAATGCATCCATAGTCTGCTTCTGTCATATGTAAACAGCAAACCTTCTGCAGCAACAGAAATCAAAATCAAAATACTTGCACAGTATATTTATTATTGTTTTTAGGGCTTTGTCACTTAACGTAACAGTAAATGTTACTGTCACAAACACAGGACTTTGACTAAATTGTTCCTGTTTGAGAGAAACGATAATTGATGTAAATGCTTGATAATTAAAGTTGTATTACGGTTTGTTTTTTAATGTTCTGTTTTTTGTGGCAAGCTATTTTTTAATTAAAACTAAAAATGAAGCACTTTAAAATCGATTTGTACCGAGGTTACCGTGACAATGGTAAAAGCTCATGTGTCGTACACATGAATCCTGTTTTAGTTGCACTTTTGGATATAACGAAATTTAGTATCTTAAGCTGAAATGATGAATTACAAAAGAGGACTGTGACGGTAGCGAGAGTGTAAGAGAATTTGTGAGCATTATGATGGGAGTTATTTGTGTCTTTCAATCATTTCCTTTGAATGTCTTGCTGGTTTACTGAAACAGCATAGTGCTATACTGTCTGAGTATTTTACTTGGAGTTAACCAAGCTATACTGTGATGTCTGGTTTAGTCGTAAGTATTATGCCTCTTTGTAAAGTTTGATTCCTGGGTGCCGCTATAAAAATAATCATGATGTCACAAACTATGTAAATTGTCTTTGCACTTGAAAGATCGGTGGTTAGATTCCCGGCTCCTACAAGTGTGTCTTTAGGTAACACATTGAACCCCAAATTCCCCAACTGATGAGTGTGTGTGCCCAGGAGAAATGCTAAAAGTCCTGCATGAATAGTGTCAAAGTGGTCAGAAATGACAGAAAAGTGCTATTTACTCATTATGTTGTTTGGATCATGTGGTCAGAGCTAAGGTACAGTAATCTTTTCTTTTCACTCTAGCCACTGTAAACACACATGTATTTTTACATTTTTTAAACTTAGAGGTTTTTCTTTCATCATACAACCAAAAAGAAACAACTACTTCTAATCATTGCTGCTACAGGTGGTTCTTCAAGCTTCTGATACATCTACATGCATGAAACACCAGAGCTGCTCCCTCTCTTTAAACATCTTGCACCATAACATGCCCTCCAAATGGGCATGTAAGGATGACAGGAATTGTAGCTGTAGTGCAAGGTTCCACCCTACCCTTATCTTGTTTATCCCCTTATAGCTTAAATCTCTTACATACTACATCCTTCTGTATAGTGCTTTTTATGAGTGTGGGGCGAGCTATTTTCTTCACAAGTGGTCAGCGAATATAAATTCTGATGGCATGTTGCTACATTCACTCTCAAATGGGCCGTAACACAATTGGGATATATCTGGATACATGACACTTTGTTTCAAAAGTAGCTTTAATGGCTCTCTGAACTTTTCTGGCTTCCGGATAATAAGCCCTATGCCCTTAGATAGTGCATTCTTGCACTCCAGCCTGCATAACTCTAAAAAGCACCCACCTACCAGCACTACTCAGTAAGTGTCCATTTCCCCTTTGTCCCTTTTTAGAGGGGTGCAGATATACAGCAGCTTTAAGTGCCGCCAAAGAGGTGTGGACAACAGCTCTCTGAATTATACACAGCCCCAGTAATTACTTTAATTTCCTCTTTCAGAAAAATGTTGTTTGGACCACAGTTTTAATGTGTCCAACCACACTATGGTTGTTCTTTATTCGTCCACGCAAGGGAATATTTTAGCAAATGATTCATATATCAAGATTAATTTTGCAAATACAGCTGGAGGACAGAGTAGTCTCTGTTTACTCAACCTAATTATTCCCTAAAATATCAAATCTTGTGTGTGCTAGACACAATGAAAATATCACCCCAATCTGTTTTGTGTAGCTTTCAGCTCATTGTCTTGATCCACTGGTCCATAAGTGACATTTGGCTTGCAAAACAAAGTGTTTTTCAGAGTAGGTGGTGGATTAAACAAGCCAAATGCCAAAATCCCAGGCAATGTTGGACATGCAGTCGTCTTGTTGTAGGCGACTAACTGTCACTTATAAAGCATCACAGGAAAAAACTCGACTGAATTGGCAGACACAGGTTGTTGCTGTGGTTTGATTTTAATGACGCTTGCCCTATAGCTTGGTTGTTAGGGCTGTCAGCTTGGGACTTAAGGCTTTCTGTGTATTTGCTTGGATAGTAGTATGCGGTTTCTGTCTTCACAGCTATTAGTCACCTACTTATCTTGCCTCAGATACTACTCAGATACCTCTGTACCGCTTTAGAAATCTTTCTTTATTTCACATTGCTAATGCTGCTGTTTGCACTTCTCTTGCCCACAAATTATGACATTTTACTGGCCTTCCATTCCCTCATTTTATCTTCCAGCAGCATTCTTCTGTGTTATGCGTGTAATGGAACATGCATTCATTGCAAACTGTTCAGCGCGCAGTCGGTTCAGCATGAACTGTCTTTGGGTTGATATGCTCTCTGAGCCAAACTGTCAGAGATCTCTTCGTTATCATGCCTG
>VUQG01002806.1:2291-32695 GCA_015106755.1 Etia nguti
ATTATATAAAAATAGAAAAAAAAAGGTAAAAAAAAAAAAAAAAAAAACATTTAAAACAAAGAAAATTAAATATATTAATAAACAGAAATCTGATAGATACTCAGATTTTCCGTATATAATTTTAAAACTACAGGCATTGCAGTTCAAGAGGTTTATGGTGGTGTTTTTTTGTCCAGTGCCAATGATGATGTTAGAGCACTGAAGAAACACCTGTTTTTATTTTATCTCTGCAAGACAGGAAATAGTTAAAATGCCTGTTATAATGTCTCAAAGCCCAAGATACCTCCACTTTAACAGTCTTAGACACAAAGATAAAAAAAATTCAGTTTTTATCCAGCACCAAATCCTCTCGGAGGAAATCAGAGAAGGTTTGGCATTTGTGCTTGAGAAATGACTGACGGGGAAAAAAATAAACAGGCTCACTGATCAGCTAATTATTTAAACCTTTCCTTTCAAATCAAATCCAATCAAATGAAGCACTTTGATCTCATGACTCAGCTGTTAGGAGTAAACAGCATTAAAATGCTTTACATTTCCCATAAGCTGGTCAGTTTTCTAACTCTAGTGTCACATTTAAGTCAGATGACACTTCGGGAGTCCCTCAGAAAGTACAGGACACTGCCTGCGCAGACAGCAGAGAATTTGAAGATAATAAATGTATTTTTATTTCTCGTTAACTTTTGTTCTGTTTTTTGTTCCACATTTGAAATTAAAAGTATATAAAATATTCCTATTCCAAAAAGCTAATATGCTGTTTTCACTGCTTTAGCCCTGCACCATGCTGGGGTCCAGCTGCCACCACCTGAGGTATCCTGCAAACACTGCACTCTTACCAATGTGTCAGTTGCTCAGTATTGTGTGAATGCATATTTGGAAAGTGCCTACTAAGAACTATTTATGTCTTCGCCTTCTGCTCTGTTCACGCCTCACATTAGTGGGGGGGTGGGGTAAATTAAGAATCTAATCCAGATTTGAATCACAGTCGTTGCTTCTCGTTTATTTCCAAAGAATGTCTGTGTAGCGGTTGGACGTTTTAGCCTCAAGCCTCGAGCTCTTATCTCAGGTGTCGTCATGGATTGCAGTGTTTTCGCTTGTATTTCCAAGTAACTGTGGGGATTGTGTGATATGCAATATTTCAAACATCCCGGGGTGTTTTAGGTACATCTGTTATTCTCTGTGATTTCAACCGTGATGGGTTGGAACAGTTTGTGACTCCCAGTCTACATCTCTGCCACTGACAGTATATTTCCAGTCATGGTGTTTTGCTGTTTCCACATCAGTAATTACCAGCTAGTATCAAATATTACTTAATTTGTGGAAAAACATGATAATTTGTTGGACAGATCTTTATTTCTAATTGGAGCAGAGTCACGGATCTTTAAGAAGATCTTTTACCCCCTCCAAAAAAAGTGAAACTTTTGCTCTCAGCTGGAGCGAGCTGACATTGCACACTGTCGCAAGCGTGAGCCTCTAGTCATGGGTAAATGGATGTTTTCTTCTCTAGTGGTTTGTTTAGTATATGTGGTTCAGTAAAAGGGAAAATACTACCCACATGAAAACAATACGCAAAAGGTTTGAGTATTTCGGGTAAGAGTCAGTTTCTTGCAGAGAAGATGTTGCTGCTGATTCTTTTCGACATCACTTCCACTGAGAAGAAAACACATCACATGTCTAAAATGAGAAAAGGAAACATTTTGAGAAAAGTATTAGCTCACCTTGAATCTGATGGCAGAAACATTCCTCAAAAAAGCAGGGACAGGACCATGTTTACAACCGTGTGGCAAACAAGTTCTTTTGCCAAGAGTTTGTTGGGGAGACCTGGGTGGGAGCAGATGTTGCTTTAAATCCTGTGTATGCCTTTCAGCACTGATGATGCCTTTCCAGATGTGCAAGCTGCCCATTCTACAGGCACTAACACACCCCCATATCATCAGAGATTTAGGGTTTTTGAGTGCTGATGACATGCTCTTTAATGTGTAGAAGAAGTTGCGGTATCCACGTTTTCCAAAAAGAATTTCACATTTGGATTTGTCTGACCACAGAACAGTTTTACAGATTGCCTAAATGAGCTTTGGTGCACTGAAGGTGTTTGTGGATCACAGACAGGTTTCCTTGTCAGAATCACGCCTGTTTTTAATGCTCTGCTGTCTGAGGGCCCGACGATCACGGGCAGCCAGCATTGTTTTTAAGCCTCGTTCCTTGCGCACAGAGATTTCTCCAGAATCTCTGAATCTTTCTATGATATTATGTACCATAGATGATGAGATGATCAAAGTCTTCACAATTTTACGTTGAGGAACAATATTGTGAATTTTTTTTACACAACATGTAGATTGTTGAACCTCTGCCAATTTTCAACTCTGAGAAGCTCAGCCTCTATAAGATGCTCTTTTTTTATGCCCATTCATTTTGCTCACCTGTTGCCAAATTAACCCAGTTTTTCTCAAAATAGTTCATTTTCTCAGTTTAAACATTTGACATGTTTTCTTGTTTCTATTGTGAATACGACATGGGTTTATGAGATCTTCAAATAATTGCACTTTGCTGTATATTTACATTTTACACAGCGTCTTACTTCATTGCAGACAGTACTGAGGCAAAATCTTTATTTTCGCTATGTTTTCTTCATTTACCGATCTGTTACTTTATTAATAATGTCTTAAATAACAAACAAACTCAAACTCCTCAAACTAAAACCTTCCTAAAGTTTTTTTAATGAACCGCTTGTTTGTCCAGCAAATCAAAATCTCAACAACGGCCACACATACATCTAATTAAAAGAAGCTGGAAGCTGAGCTTTGGCTGTGTTTTGTATGAAAATTAGATTTTAAAGAGCAAACAAATATTTCCACGTCAGTTGAACTGACAGGTATTTCACCTCTAGTCAGGACTTCAGACTTTTTCTTGCTGTTTGCTTGTTAAACCTGGTACGTGTGTCGTCCAGCACGGAGGAGAACCATGACCTTGTCTGTGGCTCCCAAGTATTTTGTTACTTAACCATCCCACCAAAAGAAAGGAGTCGCTGGAAAACTGCTGTTTTCTCTGTAAGTGATACACGTCTATCTAAGATGAAAACAGATATTTTAAATCCATTTATTCAGAACAAACATCAGTGTTAGACAAAGCATGTAATCTTTAAGGGTCTATTTTCACGTACATTTGTATAATATGTTGTATTTTGGGGCGAGAGTGGGAAGCATGTGTGTGCTTTGTTGGTTGTAGCGGTTGGAGCCTTCGTGCTTGATACACAGTCGATAAATATCCTCCTCACTCCACAGAGGAATGTTAGAAATGTCTCCCTCTCCACCAGCGCCACGGCCCGCCTTGCTCATACCTCTCTGTCTCCGCGACCTCACAAGTGTTATCAAAACGATCACATTACGCTTGTAATTTAAGTAGGTGTTTCCGAGACATTTTGCTTTTAGCGCAAAAATGTTTTTCTTTAACCCACCGCTGCTGGCTTTGCTGCTGTTTACATGACATATTCTGTGAACTGAGAGGCTCAAAATAAGAAAATAAACCAGTGTATGCCACAGTTTGTTCAGCACAAATGAAAAAATGAGTTTAAGTGAAGAATCAAAGAATTTAGATTACACAGTACTACAACTCCTTCTTTCAGCATGTGTTTGTCTCTCTATACTGCTTTTATACATAATATAGCTAGCATGTAGTCTCATAAATTTCTCCTCAGAAGCTTCTTTCAGATATAGAATCTGCTGCACTGGGTTCATCTGCTCAGAGCACAACATGGAAGCTCCTCTTTTGAAAAACTCCTAAAATTTTAAGTCTGAATTTTTAAGAATAAAGATATAAAGTCTAGCAAAATGTGGGAATATTTGCTACCTGATGGCCAGTGCATACATTTATGATTAATACACAGAAGCAGATTGCTTAAATCAAAGGTCTGATTAGCTCTCTGATTATTTAATATTGATTAGAGTGATTCTGCAATGCCTGGAAAGGTTTCCAGGGGTCAGCACCTGGGCCGGGATTAGCATCAGATCTTTGCAGGGAAGGGTTTCTACAGAGAAAGACCACTGCAAAATACTCATGGAAAAAAATAATAATATTTGCAAAAGTAAGAAAAGAAAAATAACTTATGAAATATTAGCATAGCTGAAGTTTAATCTGATGGCACTGTGAGGATTATCCCTAATCGCTATTCTGCAGCTCTGATCTGAAAAGCTTCTTTAGTTGTGACTATCGAGCGTGCTGCCATTTAACTGTGTGATCGTAAGCACCCTGATAGTGGCTGAGGTAACATGTGACCATGATGTGACACCTTTGGACTGCACTGTGGAAAAACTAAGTGCATCCTTACTGCCTCTGTAGAAATTAAGAGGGTAAGTAGTAGCCAGGTGCTGATTATCAAATGCAAGTGTGAGCAACTGTAAAAAAAAGCAGGATTTCTGGAAATTTACTGGTCTGGACTAATCAGTTGTGTGTTAACATAATGCCATAAGCTTCTCAGCAGCGGATGTCCAAGCAGATCCACCTCAAGTTCAGACCGTGTAATACTCAGAGAAACTGCAAAAAACCCCTGTAAGGCTGGGCCAATATTTTGGGCTTGTTTTGAAGACACAGTACCTGGACACCTCACACTCACTGAGCTGACCATGTATACCAACGTGTCCTAGAGTCCAAATTTGAAGCCGTCTGTCTGACAGCGAAAGGTCTGGTCGTGCAAAAGGAAAATGATCACAACCACAACAGAATGACTCCAAAAGAAAAGAGTCATGACATTGCAATCGCCCAGACAAAGTAAAGACTGCAAACTGATTGAAATGCTGTGGTGGGACCTCAAGAGAGCTGCCCACAAACCTCAATGAACTGAAGCAATGTTGTAAAGAAGTGTGGACCAAAATTCCTCCACAACAGTGTGAGATACTGATAAAGTCATACAGAAAATGATTCTACAAGCTACTAAACCATAGTGACTGTAAGGTGCTGATCAGTGGCACTGTAGGCCTCCTCCGTTTAGTGGTGGCTGTTCCAGTCTGATGTAGGTTGTTTATTTTGCTCCTCTTGGAGTGAAATGATGTATTTTACAAATTAAACCTTTATCATGTATTCCCAAGCTGAACATTCACAAGTATTTGTTAAGCAGTTTTCTCGGGTACCTCCCATTCAGAGCTCCTGCTCACATGTGAAGTTAATTACGCCACTGTGACCTCCATTTTAGGTTAATGTACAGCCTGACAGTCGTGTCTGCAGAAGACAGTGTTTCCTTGTTATGAGTGTATATCATGGAAACAGTACGGACATTGTTCATAAGGAGAAGGTTTCACTCTCATGATGATTTATGGGTATTTATGGGTATGGATTTTAGAGCGCTTTGGACTCATAAAATAATGTTGCACTGCCGGATCTCAGTTCTTTAAGCACACTGGAAGATTTCCGTGTTTTTAGGGTTGCTGCTTCAGTTTTAGGATGTTACTGGGCTTGGAGTGCAAAGGGATGCAGGGATCCTGCAACATAATTAATGACTGTGTTATTACTGGTTCATCGAAATGTGAAATATTTATTAAATAAATCACTTCTTGATATTAAGTGAGCTGTGTGAACACTACAAGATCAGTAAAAGGGAACTTTTCTGCTGGTGTTTATATGCTTTTAAATACATCAGCAGGCAATGATAGAGGTCTGATATGGTGTAACAGTCAGAGTATCCCAGTTCATGTGTTTTCTTTAGTTTCCTTTTTTGCAGTCCAGTTAAATTGGAGTTAGATGCGAGGTGTCTCTTAATGCAGCGTTAGTGTTGCAAAAGTATATTCTTATTGTTTTAAATCTCATGCACAGAGACTCTGAGATCAAACATAGCAAGTGCACTGCAAATACCCACCTAGACACGAGGCCTGGGACGGGAGTCAGATCCTCCTCCCCTCACAGAGGCAGCGGCAGGTGACTCCAATGATCCAACATCATGTTATGTAATGTAATGTGCGCTGATTAAAGCTTGTACGTTCCTGTATAATGAGCTGCGGCTGATCAGACGCTCCTCTGGCTCTGATTATCCTGTTTGGAGAGAGAGAGATGAGAGGGAGGTGGAAGGGGGTCAGACAGAAGATCCATTGAGGATGGGCCGGCATGGGGACAAGCGAGGAGCCCCTCTGTGCACCGGGGAGGGGGGGAAGAAATGCATTTTGGGTGGGCAACGAGAAGAGGGGGCGAGCGTAGAGCACAGGGAGAAAAAAGTTTGAGAAAGACAGAGTTACAGTGGGGGCTGCCAGTGTGACACAAAGGCAGATGAATCAGTCAATTGTGTTCTCAGTCGTCCCTTTGGCCTGATTTTAAAAGGACACTGATGACAAAGGTTGAATGAAAATAAGCTCAGGTTAAAAAAAAAGAAGAAGCTTGGTTAAGAGTGTTACTGCCATCACAGGATAATGTGAGTGAATGAACATTGATTTACTTTCCACTCTGCCGTTACTTCTACCTCCTTCATTCAGCAGTTTAATCAACTTTATATTAAGCAATAAACCAAAGGTTGCTGCACACGAACATTTCACAGCATTTCACATTTAGAACCTTCGAGACAGAAAAAGTTTCTGCACAAAACATTAGTCTGTCTCTAAACAGAAGGTGTCCCTGAGTTAACAACCCTCAGGAACACCTTCTAGGCCCCCACTAGGACCTTATTACCTGGGAATGTCCACCAGTTGGATGTTGGTTTTACTTCAGTGTTTTAAAGACATACTGGTTGGTTAAATTCAGATGTAAATAGGCTGCGATGGAGTGGCAACCTTTATTGGGTGTATCTCAGCTGTATTTCCTAATTACAGCTGAGATACGCTCTAACCTCATGCAACCCTAAACTGAATCAGTGATTAATATAAACAATGCAACACTCATACAGCTTCTTATATGTCATATGAGGAGTTAGCAACCTTTACTATCTAACGAGCCATTTTGAGCAAATTTTGATGTAAAATAAAAATTCTATAGAGCCCTAAAACATCACTGAGTTTTATTATAAAGGTGAGACATCCCATTAAAACTATGCAAGCCATGATTTTATACCACGTTTTTGTGCATATGAGTCCAATTAAAAGCCTTAGTGACCTTTTTTTGTATGAATTAAATGAATTAAAATATTCAAAAACATTTTTCAATTCCACGTTCATATTTCGGTAGTTTTTATTTTTTTGTCATAGCCACTGGAGGCTAAATGCACTAAATAGCTTCAGTGTGTTTGGTTGATTAGATATTTGTGTTAACGAGTATACCTAATGAAGTGATTGGTAAGTATAATATTACTTTATTATAATATAGATGCAAGCAGCAATTAAACTACAACAAATAATGAACCTCCAATGTTTTTTTTTCTCAAAGGGAAATCAAATTTAGAAAGTTTTTTTTCCTGCTTTTGTTGAGGTAAACAGGAAGTATCTCACTTCTAATTGGTCTGTTCTAATTGCTCACACATCTCTCAGATACGCTGCCAGTTCCATAAAAACAGTCGTGGGTGTTTGAGGACGTGAAAAACCAGCGCTCCTTTGTTCCTCTTTACCCATCAGCACTTGGGTCAAAAAAACTGCATTGAAATATTATATAACGGGGTTTTTTTCTGTTTTTGTTTTACTGGCGTCTGTTCTCTGTTTCCACCTCTTTTTTCCACCTAATTATCCAATAAGCTGTTTACCCTGCAGATCATTAAGCATTTACATCAAGAAATGATTCAAATGAACTGAAAAAAATTCTATTAAAATGCAGTTAGTGTCTGTTTCCTCTCCTAATACTAAAAACTGTATATTTTCCCTACAAATCTGCAGTGTACGTGTATGTGAATGTGGTGCAGCTATAAGTAAAATCCACAGAAAGCAGGGAAAGAAAAGTTTCGTTGCTTGAAAATGAGATTATTTAATGAAAGGGGATGTTTTGCATGTAAAATGACCTCTAACCTTTAGGCCAAGGTGAACTTGAGGCTGAGGCCACTGAGATTTTTAGTATATACCCCTATAGTATCAATTTGAAAAACCTTCGTGACTTCCTCCTCGAGTTGTCGCATTCACAGGATTTTCAGAAAACTTGACCTCATCAGCAGGGCGTTGCATGTATAATGACACCGCCCATTTATTATTGTCACCATTATAAACACAGAAAAAGAGGCATGGAGCTAATCAGGTGTTGGCCATGTTTGCTATTTTCTTAGTGATGTCTAATTTAATTCCGTCACCAGAAATAAGAAAATTATTTTATTCACTTTAGATGTTACACTGTTTTTCTATTCTCCTTTTCTGTGGAGAGGTTGGGAGGAGGTTTTGAGAACTGGGAACTGTTGTCTTGTGGTGATATTACGATATTGAATATCTCAGGTTTGCCCTGCCAGACTTGTCTTGTCCACTGTCCCACAGGGACCGTTATAGCTACTCTGTCCAAATCAATCATTATGATTGGACTGACTCTCCCACATCAGCATCCCTAATATGTGCAGCCTTTCAACACTGCTTTGCCCATTTTTGTGTCTTCATGTGCAAGCGAAGATAAAGAAGAGTGCAAAGCCTCGAGAGTTATTGTCCCTTGAACGTCTAGTGTGTCATATTTGATACATAAATTTTCTTCTACGTCATCAGACTGATTTTATTTTCTTCCAGAAAAATCTAAATAAATTGCACAATCCATTTGTAAGCAATAAACCGCAAAACTAAATAAATAAAATAAATAATGCCAGATGTGGCAAACATGTTGCAAATGAAAACTCATATGCAATTTAATATTTATTTAATTTTTAAAAATTTCAGATGGTTCAATAGTCACTTCATTTTAATGGTTTCAAAGGGTTATTTACATATTGCATTAAATTAATGAATATGGACAACCTTTCATAGTTAGGTTATGACCATACACATAATATGATTAAAGTATAATTGCTTTACGGGGCCACACCTATCCAACAATTCTGTTTGCATAGCTGATTTGGGGAGTTTCACTTAAGGCGTTTGCTCTTCTAGCAGCGTCCTTCGTGTGGCGCTCATCGGGCATGTGGTTTTTGCACAGTTTGAAGTCTCTCAATTCAGTTAACATTCCACCTCAACTACATTAAGAGCTTGCTGGATTCGCTTGTCAGTCTTGCCTCTGCTTTCTTCTTTCGCAGCTTTGTGAGTCATCATTTTATCTTTCCCCACACCTCTGAGCTCATGCTGTGCACAGCGTGGACTTACAGTCGCTTTCTCTATTTTGCTGTCTGCTTCTCAGCCTGTTTGTTAAAACAGAGTGGGGCAAAATGGGTGGAAGTAGCCCCAAAAGAGTCTTCCCTTTGATTTTAGAACCAAGCAGTTATGTTGAAATTCCACAGACATGATCATTTGTAGTCCTTTCACAGGCCCCACACAGGTTCAGCTGATCTGCCATGAGGCTAATGGAGACAATTAGATGTGGCTTAGTGTAAACAAGTGTGAAATTAAACCACGTATTTAAGATGATGGCATCCTTGTTTTAAGCTTTGAAAAAACAAAGCAGTAGCAGTCTCTTTCATTTAATAGTCCTTGTTGTTTGGGTTTTTTTTTTTTAGGGCTTTAAGAGGTAGAAAAATCTTATAATTCATAGCTTTCCTCTCCCCCCTCTCTCTTGCACTCGTTCACCTCGCTCGCTGCCTTCCTTTCTGTTGCTCTTTTTAACACATCCATTTTTCATCAGCTTCGGTCCTGATGCAGCACTAGCTGCATCACAGAGCGCAGTGGAAGATGTATGAGGTCATGTTTTGTGTGTGTATGTGCGTTTCCGGGACCGGTGTGCGTTTGTGTGTAGTTCTGGTGGGAGTAGAGGCATTTGAAGGACAAACAGTGAGTCATAGCCTGTGCGTGGCTGCTTTTTCGGAGACGCTCGTGTGGGGCAGTGTGGTCACTCTAGTCTGCACATCTGAAGTGTGCTTACCGTATTAACTCCCATCTTTATTGTAGTCTAATAACACCTCTGCCTCAATCAGATTTAACACACTAAATCTGAGAAATGCTGATAATAGTTATAGAACAGCCTAATTTTTCATACCAAGATTCGACAAGGTGCTGGAAACATTGCTCCGAGACCACATCATCAGATGTGGTGACTGTGGTTTTGAGTATCTCATTATGTTCAAGAAAGCAATTTGAGGTAAAATTCTGACCCTACCTTCCAAATGTTGCAGAAATTGAGGCTTATCAGACCAGGCCTCATTTTTCCAATCATATTTTATCCAATTTTGATGCGCTCGTGTGATATGTAGTCTTTCGTGTTCTTAGACGTGAGTGGCACCTGGTGTGGTCTTCTGTTGCTGTAGCCCATCTGCTTTAGGTTTGACCTATTCTGCATTCATAGATTCACTACTGCATTCCTTGGTTGCAGCAAGTGGCTATTTAAGTTACTGTTACCTTCCCATTAGCTGTCATTCTACTCTGACCTCTAGTCCAGTCCTTTTCTCCCAGAGAACTGACGCTCACTGGATAGTTTCTCCTTTTTGGCCCTTTCTCTGTAAACCTATAGACGGTTGTGTGGGAAAATAGACAGTCCAGCCCAACAATTTAAGACTTCACTTGCACTGACTTCAATTTAAGTCAGTGCAATTCATTTTTATTTATATAGCACCAAATCACAACAACAGTGCCTTCAAGGTGCTTTATATCTTAAGATAAAGACCCTATACAGACAATCAGATGACCCCTATGATTAAATGACTTGGTGACAGTAGGAAGGAAAAACTCCCTTTTAACAGGAAAAAGCCTAGGAGGTAGGGGAGGCAGCCATCTGCTGTGATTGGTTGGGGGTGAGAGGAGAAAGAAAAACAATTTTGTAGCTTATGTCACAAACTAAGGATAATAAAACAGTCCAGGCTCTAATCTGGGTGATCCTATTTGCCTAACTAAAGGTGCTGAACCATATGCTGAATACATGAAGCTGCCTTACTTGGACTCTAAATGGTATCCTGACACAAAATTGCTGTTACTGAATGATTAGAAACATGTAGCAGAAGGTTTTGCTTGAAACCTCTCAAAGTTACTATGTAACTGCAAACAACCGTTCACAGCTTCACTGACTTGAGGATTGAAGTATATCTTTGATAAATGAACGTAACGAGATGAGGGGACCAACACTGAGGTGGTTGTTTTCTTGCCAGAGTCCAACCAGCCCCTCAGTTCTGATCTCCTCGTATAATTTCTCTCACATATGTGTTTTTATTGCATTAAAATCAAATGGCGCTCAGCAATATGTGAGGAAACTTCATTTAAAAGACCCAAATAAGGATTTTTCTGTCAAGTCATGCTAATGCATTAATACTCCTATTAGCGTTAAAGCCGTAATAAATCAGTATGTGTGTTTTATATAACACTGAGTCAATTGGAAGGTGTTAGCTCGCGATTACAAGCCCACAGCTGTCACTCATTCATCTTTACAGCTCAGTGTTTTAAATAATCTGGTCTTTAAAACCGTATCTTATTACCTCATCACAAAGAAAATAAGTGGCTCGCTGGAGAACCTTGTGGATAATGTCACTACTCTGTGAAGTTTCTCCCTCAAGATATCCATGTCAAATGCAGTCGGACTTGTTGTGGATCTGTGGTCCATACTGGATCAGCCGTCAGCCATACAGTGAGCGCTGCTCTTAAAAACATGTTGCCTCTTGAAGAAAGGATTCGCTATAGGGAAACAGTCAGAACATGACTACAAGTAACTGGAATTTATCTATTTTATAACAGTATAGTATATGGATATTTGGAGATTTTATTTTATAGATGGGTAGGTAGGTAATTTATTTCAAACAAATAAATAAAATAGTAGTAGCCTGAAAGGGACAAGAACAGTAGATGTTTAACACATAAAAACCCCAAAACAAATGCAAACTAAACTTTATACAGGCTTCCTGTATTCTCATTGGCTATAGATATGTGGACATAACAGGTTTTCATTTCCTCTGTACCGATATTCCTCAGTGTTTTAATGTGATTTACAGGTCATCTGACATTATATGGGTGTTAAACAAAAGAACAGTTGGACTAAAGCAGTTCTTTAATTATAAACTGTAAATGCAAACGTCCTGTTAGCAGGTTTATGGTGTTAAATAAAAACACTTCACAATCCTGTTCTGTCTGCATGATACTTTGTGCTTTAATGAATAATAAATTAAGTTATTGTCCTAGTTTTCACCATTTTATCTTATTTTTTGCAGATTTACGCTTTAAGGAGAAGTTTGCGGTCCTTCTCAGTGACACCCTGTATGAAAAAAATCTGACCCTTCAGCCCCCCACTGATGATGTGACCCTGAATGTTGTTTCTGAGCCAAAACTTGGATCAAACTTATAGATATTAACTGGGCAATAATCTAGGAGTAATTTGAGGCCCAAAGCCATAAAAAACACAGTCTGCTTTAAATGCCTCGCTAATTAAAACCATGTTATGCTTCCTAGTTGTCCTCTCTTCTCATACAGGACTCTGAAACTCAAATTCTTATCGGACCCGAGACGAGGAGGGTCAGCAAAGAGGCTGGATTTGTTATTTCAACCCATTTAGAGAGGCAGGCCCCTGGGGTCAAACACTGGCCAGTGTGGCCTGATTATGATCGTGTCCTGGGGGGTCTTAACTGCGGCCAGGCTGTTGTTGTTGTTTGGCTCCGTTTGCTGTTCAAGTGTAGCAAGCTGCACAGATGAGGGGGTGGGGATGATGAAAAACAGACAAATTGTGGGAGGTATAGAGACTTGGGGTTAAAAGGTTAGCGATGCACTGATGTAGGTAGTGGAGGACATCCCGCCCTCGTGTGTTGTCCTGAAATGGGAGCTAACAGGTGTGCGTGTCTCTGCAGCTTTGGTGTCACTCATCGGTTTGCTTTGCTTTCATCTCTTTCCCATGTCTCTCTCTCTCTCTGTCTATTACACACAAGCATGCATGGACACACTGAAAAGATTGTGTTATGGGGGTTTATTTTTATCCCTTTCTTGTTTAATTAATCGAATTCAATGTCCCCAAGGTCCCTCCTCTCACATCATGTATGTGAACCGGAAATTGAATACAGCTGACAGTCACACAGAGAGACTAATGAGGTTTTCAGGGCTGACTGGCAACGGGCAGCATATGCAGCAGAGATGTGGTCTTATTATGGCTCTGCAGTTAATCGAATTTTAATTTCAGGCATAATTTTGTCTTCTTAAAACGTCTTATGTTTATTCCAGTTCATAGTCTAATTCTTTTTTCTTTTTTTTAAATTTTTGTTTATTTTGTTAAAGTTCAAGGAAGGATTTTTTGTTTGTTTTAATCCAATAATTTCATATAGTCCATCAGTAATCATGTTAAGTAATCATGATCTTAAGAATTGGTCAACAATAGTTACAGTTTTTAGCTCATCAGTACCACTGAGCTTAGGCGACGGTGAAGTGTCCATCGGGGATCTGCACCTCCAGATTTCCCAGGAATCCCCGCTCCCTCCACAGTGTTGGTCAGTTTTAAGGGAGACTTGCACACAGTACTCACTTATTAGATCTTCACCTGAACTGAGCTCTAGGTCAAGGCCATATTTCTTGATTTACAGCCACTTTTCATTTTCACAAGAAGAACTACTCCTCCTCCTCGGGTATTATTCAGATTTTAGTGAAATGAGATTTCATTTGTCCTGGATATGAGGCTCTCTGTTTGAGAGCCTCCTTGACTTGTCAGTGGGTTTTAAGTCTTAGTTTGTGCAATACAGCCAGCTAATGACAACAAAACTTAGAACCATCTTTCTGTACTAAACACAACCTCTGAATCATGATGCATCATGAGCTAAATGAGCTGCTTATGTCACTGCTGGTCCGGTTGTTATAAACAGGCATGTCATGCGTTTGAGCTCCTAGAAACCAACAGAGACAGTTTAAATATTTTACCAATTGCAGGTCATTCACACCTCTGACTCCAAGACCACACCCTTCTTTGAAAATATTGCATGTTTGCACAACAGATAAAGGAGCGTTTCAAATAAATTGCAAATTAAAATGAATGAGCACGAGGGCATGAAGAAGGGAGCATCTTCTGTGAAGTCTTTATTATGTTCTTATGGTCCAGCCACACCCAAATCCCCAGAATATTGAGTTCTGTAACCACAGAGAGACAGGTGGCATAAACACCTGTCAAAGCCTCGAAAATTGCCTAAATGGTATAATTTCTGCTACAGTAGGTGTCTTCTTCTCCACTTTTTACCCTGATCACAAGATGCTTGTCCTCTTACTCACCCACTCTGCAGCGTTTGCTACACAGAGGACTCACTCGAGGATAAGTGGAGCCAGCTGTTGATACATTTCAGACAATCGTCGGTTGTAACAATGACAGTTAAGTCGTGGATATTCTTTATTTTCTCTGTTACGTAAACAAACAGTGGATATTTTTTTTACCACAGTGAGGTCAGGGACACCACAGCTTTGCTGGTTTTTGGATAAGTGAGGCCTGCAAGCTGTAAGTGACATATATCTCTCTCGACACTAAAATGCAAAACATTTTGGCCACACATAACTTTATTTACAAAGTACAATGCATGATGGGGGACTGCAGCTCTATCTGTACTATTATTATTCTAATAAGCTGATTCTGAATTCATGGTAGCCATTCAAAGCATTCAGACAAATAAAAATAAGCATTAGATAGTGTTAAATTTTTTAAAAATCTTGCTGCTTAGGCAGCGCAGGAGGCGAGCCACTGCTGGGTAAGAAATCAGCACTTCAAAAGGGCTGATTCATTTTATAGTTATCACAGATTTTAATGTATTTGTTATAGTTGCTGGATTTAGTCTTAGCTTTAATGTCCGAGTCTTAATTTGACTCTTTGTCACTTCCTGTTTTACTTTGAAGGTTGTTTCCTGTGTGAGTTGTTCTAGTTTTACTTGCCCTCTTCTACCATCTTTATTGTCTATGTGACACTTATTACTTTCTTCTGTGTCTCATCCCCCCTGTGTATTTATAGTTTGTTCCCCTTGTAAAATCCATTTATGCGCCCCATGTTTCTTGTGATTTGGAATACTGTTCTTTTTTTTTTAATCTCTTGTATGGTTCCTCGTGCTTCATTCCTAGTTCCCAGTTTAGTTTATCTGTCTTGGACTTTGAGTTTTTTAGCAAATTAAAAGCAGTTCTGTTATTTCCCTCACATGCCTCTGCATCCTGCACCTGGGTCCTCTGACCACCAGACTTAAGGCTGGCAATAGATGACTAAAGAACAATACAAACAGACCAAGACTCCAAAAGTGAAGAAAGTCCCAGCCTGGCTGCCAGAGCTCACAAACACTCGTTTTGTATGTCATACAATTTCTGCTCACCATGCTGAAATTTTGTATAGTTTTCCATGAAATCTCAGGGATCCGACTTTTTTCTAACACAGTGAGAGTGATTTTCTTTTTATATCTCAAACCTCACTAACTGCTAGTCCAGTGGTACAAAAACTTGATCAAATGTGGGGCAAACTATGGCAAAGGTTTGCATTCAGAGTGAGAGTAGTCCCTCTGAGCTGCAGCTCGCATGTTTCAAAAGAGACAGCTTTTACTTTGAAGGCAAATTGTCACATTTCCAGTTTGTGATGCACTTTTCACAGTTTCACTACACCTCGGGGAGCAGATGACCAGTGTTTGTAGACAAGTCTGCCACTAACGTGCAAACTGCAGGCAACCACAGCAATAAAGTAGCAACTAAAGCAATCACAAGGAGTTTTGTGCCAGAGACCAGTCGGTGACACCCATTTCTTCCCTATGACCCAAATGTACTTATGAACAAATGTGTGTCCCTCACCCCCAATCATTTTCTCAGCAAATGCCATCAACCGCCAGCAACCAGTTGGGGAATACTCATTTTTCCCCCATGACCCGTGGTTGCCAGGCAGGTCTTTAAGCCTGTGCGACTGGGGCTTTAATTCACTTGATCCTACATTGTCATCATGATTGTCACATCCAAAGTGGCTGACAGGTTAATGTCACATGGTTATTAGTCACGTGTCTGCAAAACTTCCATACACTAAACCAACAAAACTAAAGGCATTAGCTTGCAAAATGTAAATTAAGTCTAACATTCACATTTTCATATAAGTTTGACCCGAATGCACTCATTTGTTCTCACACTGTGAGGTCTTTCAAGGTGATGAAATCCAAAGCAAGTTTTAAAAGCATATTACTGAGTTTGAGTAACTTAATTCTGAACATCTAAATTATATTTTTTGCAATTTGCAGGTCTTTACCAAACTTAATTTAGACTTTCAGCCAAGCACAAGACTGAATGTGACTGCCCTCCATTAAAGATAAAGGAGTAAAAAAAAAGCTGGCAGCTAAACCATCACACATAAAAACACACTGGGCCTCTTACAAACATGAGGAGCAGGGAATTATTTCCTTATACAGCTTGTGCCTGTGTGTTTGGCGGGGGAAAAAGTTGACAGATTTATGGTAACGGGTGGATTCCTGAAAGCGGCAGTAAATATACTCTAAGTGGCAAACCTGCTCTGTGTATAGAGCAGAAGTGGATGAGAAGCTGGAGTGAAAGAGGGCAGAAAAACCTTTCCACCTTGTAATCCCCAGAAACATTAGACTTATTTAGTGCTTTGTTAGTTCACCTCAAACCACACAGAGGCGCAGGTGTTGAGTTTGAGCACCTGAGAAGAGTTAATGGGATGTGGAATCAGTGAGAGTGTTCATCGGGGGGTCTTGTCAGGCTTTGATCTTTGGTATGTACTGAATGTGGGGGTCGGGGATAATAGTTTGGGGGCTGGCAGGGGTGAAGAAACATGAAGAGAGAGGGAGGGCATAAGCGAGGGCAGACATGATGGTGTCATGGCCCCCAGAAACCTCCTGGAGGGAACTGATAGAAATGTCACAAAAAGTACTGGAAATTTTTAAAACCTCGTCTTTATCTTTCCTGTCTCCGTGTTTCCCCCTCTGCCCGTGTCATCCTCCTTTCGTTTGCTCAGAGACCCTTTCCACACCTCGGGGGTCAGAGGTTGTCACGTTAACTATCCTGGGCAAAATACGAGCCCACTGGGAGCCTTTAATCCTGTTATCTCATTCGCCCAGTTTGCTTTTGTGTGCATGTGTCCTTCTGAGAATAATCCTGACATCCTAGCTAGTGTTGCTAAACTTCACAGCCATTCACACAGACAGTAAGAAGACTTCTTAATATTTGGACTAGATTTTCCTCTTTGCTGCATAATTACCAATGCCAACAAAATGACCATAAAGCCTGGATGGAGTAAATTTACGACTGCCATTTCCACTTTATCCTTACTGTGTGTTATGATTGACGTTTATAGGTACTTTCCTGGTGAGACTGAAAATATTAGCCTACTGTATCTGTTTATTTCTACAAGGATTTCCAAATGTATTGAGTCCAATAAAAGCAATTTTCATCCATTGCTTGGCTGTATGAGCTGTGTCTTTGAAGACTTCAAGCTTTTAAGCCAACTTGATATTAACTTATTACATAAATTGCAATAGAGCTTCAAAACAACAGGTGTTTTCGATTAGACTGCAACAAATCCAGACTATAAACCCAAAAGGTCCTGCTGTTTTTTTACATGGGAGCTCCTAAATTAATTTCACCAACAATTCGAGGGTCATTTAACTGTAGCCTGTTAGATAACATCATAAAGACATCCCTGGACTGTTTTATCTGGAGATTTAAACCAAAAAGGAGGGTCATCAAACTTTACTTACATAGTTAGCTTAACATCTTAGACTACATGCTTGGTTTTAAGACGTAACTTGCCATTGGTGTCGCCCTCTTTTTTGTCCATTAGCTCAATTCTCCTGCTTTCTGTTTAAAGGATATAAATCTCCTCTGTTGCCCTTTGTGAAGTGATTTAGAAGACAGCAGGTAGTCTCTATCCTGGAGCCAATGAGCAAAGGTGCAGCCAAGAAGTAAATGAAAGAGGCAGATAAGAGGAATAAGAAAAAAACAGATAAAATGAGGATAAACGTGAAAGCACAAAGAAAATCTATTCTGAATCCTTTTGCTTTCACAGACTAATTACACTTTAAATTATTTCTTTAATGAAGGTGCACTAAAGGCAGTTTCCCACAAACAATCTCTTGGATTTATAGAGAATGGTCTGAAAAAGGGAAAATATCCCATGAGCAGCCGCTTTCTGGGTAGTGACTTGTGACTTGTTGATGGCAAAAGTAACTCAAAATTACCACCAAGGTATGCAGAAAAGCATCTCTGAACACACAACATGTCAAACCTTGACGCAGATGTGCTACAGCAGCAGAAGACCACACCAGATACCACTCCTGTCAGCTAAGAACAGGAAACCGAGGCTGTATTTCACACGGGCTCACCAAAATTGGGCAACAAAAGAATGGAAAATGTTGCCTGACTTCTGTCACAAAGCTTAAATGATCTCAAACTGCTTTCTTCAGCATGAGAGTGAGTTCGCTGTACTCAAATGACCTTCACAGTCACAAGATCTCAGCTTTGGTTTCTAATATATGTTGGACATCATGCCCATCTGCCAGTGCAGGTCAATTGAAATAAAATGCAGCTTTTTTTTGCAAGTGTAAATGGTGACTCAGCAGGTGTGCTAAGTGCTACAAAGAAAAAAGTGCTTAATGCATGTGTAATCCCTCAAGTGGAAGAGGCTGAAGGAAAGGAAGGGGAAGATGAAATCACTCTGTGAGTGCTAGGCCTCTTGTGATAAATGAACATGAGACCAAGAACATACTAGAAGTGGTGAAAGGGGCTGTAAGAGAGGAAGGAGGTGTTTACTACTACTAGCTCTCTCTGACTTTGTGCTACCCTACCACATGAATACTACAAGTAAACATATGCATCCATGTGTACTGTGTCTTATCTTGCTGTTTTGTCAGTTTATGCGGTCTCATTTTAGACAGCAAAAATAATCTAATCTATTCATAGACAGAAATGTGACTTCTCAAATGTTTTTCATTGGGCTAAATTAAATCTGATCATATTACACAGGAGACGAGACAAGAGAAAACAACAGCATGGAAAAAAAACCAACAGGAGATTGTTTTTTTTTCCATGCTGTTGTTTTCATAAGCAGACATTTCGTTATGTGACCATTCCTTGTGCACTTTTTTTTTTCCAGCAGGAAGTCTGTCTTTAGATCTTTGTGGCACACCATGCTGACCAGACAGACATCAAAAAATGCACGACTGGCAGTGAAACGGCGACGGATTCTGTCCAAACACTCGAAAAAGGAATTCAGAGTTACTCAGGCGTCGCACCACTTTTCAGTGTTTGGGCTGGTTCACTTTCAGTTCAGCACAATAATGAAATGCAAGCGAAATTCCTTTAATACCAACATAATCTTCAATCTTCAAGAATTTGTATATGACATAATATGACATTACTGATTGTCTTTCCTTACCTGGTCACATGCTGATGCACATAGATATTATTACATTTCATATAAAATTAAAAACCTCGACAAAAAGAAACCCTATCCTTGCTCAGCATCACTGTTGGGTAAGATTAAAAAAAGGCATAAAATAAGAGAGTGAAGCAGGATAAACAGTAAAATTGAGACTAATTTGATGCAAAATTAACCTAAGATATCATCTGTTTGCATAAGTGGTTCAGGTCAGAGATTTGCGTTTGTTATGCTTGTAGCTTCAAAGTCCTAAAGACATGTGATGTGTAAAGTAGATGGAATTCCAATCTAAAGACACCCCAAGTTTAAAACTGATTGTTAAGTGTCGCTGCGGTGTCTATAGGAATTTGCATTTATTTTCTCTATAAAGTATGCCACTCATATCTACATCATCCCAAACTTTACGTGCACATCCATTCATGTGTATAAATACCCAACCACCAGAAAAAAATGTCAATATTGGAATATTTTAGATATTATATTAAATGTAAACTTTTCACTTTTTTAATTTACTTTTTTGATTGAATTTCTTAAATATTTTGCTGAACTACAGTGTAAACCTCATCTTGGTAATAATCAGCCTATTTCAAAATTTCTATTTATTAGCAAATTATTGGAAAAATTCTAGAAAGTCAGTTCAGATGCTTATTGTGTAAATTACAGTTTTTTACCCTTATCAATTCCACTGAGACTTCCCTTTTAAAGGTCTGTAATGATCTTTTAATGGTATCAGGTCAGCCTTTGACCATACTATGTCACTTAATAGTCTTAAGGTTTGGGCTGGTATCTCTGGCTCGGCACTAAACAGCTTTTCCACATATTTATCTGGCAGGACTTTATTTGTTAGCCTGAGTAAGTTCTCCTCTAACACTGTTTTTCTAAACTGTGGGTTCTTGACTGTTCTCAATTTTTATTACTTTGATAATAACGTTGTGGCTATATGTCTGTGAAAAACACTTTATGAATCAATTTTACTTTCTTAATTCTAGTTAAGGGTAAACAGCGTTAGCAGTTTTAGGTAAAAACTGAACTGTGGTTGTTTGGGGTTAGAAATAAAAACAAAAGAGAAACGTGATAATGAAAAGGTGGTAAAAATGCAGACATTAATTGCAAGGTTACTCCTGTGTGATGATCAGACACGCTGCACCCGCAACCACCAACCTGATTGCATTTCAAAATTATGAGATGCAAATTCTTTCCAATATGGATTCAAATTCTTAGGGATACTTTCCCTGGCCCACCAGGTTCCAACCCCAACACCCAGTGTCAGTTTAAGTAAGGGACAAAGAGGGGGATGTGGGACGTGAACATTTGGGGAAGGTAGAGTCAGGTGTTAGTGGACCTGTGGAATTTTGGTAAAGGGGACAAGGAATCCTGGGAATGTTGCAGGGTTGGAGGTCAGCTGGTGGCTCATGTGCCAAATCTGATCACGGGTCCAGGACAAAAATGACAAACCCAACCTCCCCTGCAAGCATTTGACTGAGTGAAGGTTTCATTTTACATGAATAGGGTATAAATGCTCTTTTTCCTGTAAACCATCAGGGCACTTTTTACCCTGTTTTGCGAGCAAAGCTTAAACACAGATCTAGACGGTGTGATCCTACAGACATTGTTGCTCAGAAACTCCATGAACTTTTGAGAGCTGTGTTTGAAAGCTCGTGCACTGGTTGTAGTTAGGGTTTTAATCGGTGAAAGATGTCAAAATTAAAGGAAAAAATGATGTCTTGCGGCAAATTGCAGCTTGCATGATGCACATATTGTGAAAGAGACTTCACAGTTCCAAAAACAACTCACATTTGTTGGCTTTGAGTCATTTATTTCTCTTTTTCACTTGATAGATCAGAGCAGCCTTTGAATCAGATAAAGATTTGAAATGTTCTTTCTTCTAGTATAGATAAATGAGAAGTCAAACAAGCAGTTGGGAAATTTTCGAGTATCACATTCCTGGATGGATGAACGTTTTAGTACGAGTGAAAGAAGAATCAAATTGTTCATGACTTCACAACGAGGTACTGAACTTTGCTGTACGAGCTGGGCGGTGATTAAAACTTAAACTGTATTGTGCTTTTCAAGTAAACAGGTTTTCAGATGACTGATTTCACAGCTCATTATAAGCCAATACAAACAAGTGAGATATCTGACCAATTCAACAAACGCCTGGCTAAGTTCAGTGTACTGAAATGTTCATGGTTGCAGTATTGACAGAATTCAGAGGCAATTATGAGACTTTTGGACATCTAGATCTTCTGTATAATGTAGCCAAATGTCATAAATATCACTTAAGATGCTTGAGTTTCCAGTATTAGTTGAAGCCTACAAACTGCTGAGCTATTTTGATAACTGATTATTAAGGAGCGATAGTGATGCCTGATTCTAGTCAGACAAATGTGAGTTGGAGTTCTTGGTAACAGAAAAGAAAAATAAAATTAGTACTTTAAAAGATCACAGATCAAATAAAACCATAAATATAAACCATGTCAGCCAAGGATCTATTGGCTGATCTTTAACATTGCAGGAAATTTCTCTGATCAAACTTCAGCTTCATTATTTTAAATCTAAAGAATTTAAATTTAATCTGTATTTCTGTCTTGTTGTGCTCGTCCTTGCCATTTGTCCTCGTACACCAAGTGGTTACACCACCATGTAGGCCATCCCTCCAGCTGATGATTGATTCTCCCTAATCTGGTCCCATTTTCTTTTAGTTCATCCCTCTGACCTGTCCCAAGCAGATTGTTTCCATCGTGGTGTCATTTTTCAGGGCTTTCCTAGAGAACTCGGGAATAGAGCCCAACTTGTCCATTAGTTATATTAGCACCTCAGTGGGGAGGCTCTGGTTCCCTTTCCCCAGGCTGGGAAGGACAAAAGCTTGGGCCTGCCTGCGATTGTCCACCTGTCAGTCAGAGTTGGTGGCAGCCAGAAAAACTGTTAGTGCTCAGATCCTCAGATAAGAGTCCTGTGAGCCAGGCTGCGTGTTGTTAACTTGTTAACACACTTGTCCATGATACAAAAAACAAGCAAGAAAAGCTACTTTTAAAAAACCCCCAGTAAATTATTGCTGTGATTTTGGTGTATTTTCTCTTTTTCTGAGTACTAAAGAATTACTGTAGATATTTTGTAAAATAATTACTTCAGTGCAGTGAATTTGATGTTTATTTAATTTAATGAGATGCTATTGAACAAAGAGGCCATTAGGTTAGTTTACTCAAACCCAAATTTTACATTATTACTATCCGATTTTTAATAAATCAATAAGAATAAAAAAAGGACAATGTAAAATTGTACTTTCTACTTTTATTTTGTTAACTTAAAAAAAATCAGCTCAGCAGCATTGGCAAACTCTGGTTTGTTCATTTCACCCATAAAACTAGCTTTGGTATTTAATATTTCTAAACTGGCTTGAGGTTTTTTCTTGCACAGACAGGAAACAAATGAAAACAGCCTGCTGGGTAAAATTACAGCTCCAACACTCTCATACTAACACCTGAAAAGCTCTTAGAATAACATTTTGAATATTGTTTGCTTAATCCATAAACAAACTGTTACAGTCTGTGGTTTTATGGGGAGTTTAACAAATGTTGTGGGTGGTCAGACGGCCTGCTTTTTTGCCAAGGAATACTTCCAGCAAGCAATTTCTATTGCTAAACCAGTTGTTGTTTTACATTTCTTCCCATTTACAGATTAAACAAACAGTATAATGCTTGATAATTAGAACGCTTTCGAGGTTTTGGTGGTGTATATTTGAGTTTTTCCTTATACCCAATTATTCCCAGTCTCTATGCTAAGCTACAGAAAGCTAAACGAGTCTCCTGCTGCCAGTAGCTTCACAGTCACCACAGAGAAAACATAAGCAACATTAAAGAATCTGTAAAGTTTCTTTAAGTTAAGTTTGATTGTGTTACTTGTTGAGTAAATGCTTCCCTCTTCTTCCAGTTTTTATATTAGCTTGTGCTAAGCTAAGCTGCTATAGCCAATGCTAGCTTTATGCTTAGCACACGGATAACAGATATCTTAGAGTCAGGAAATATGTGTGTATCCACATATATCAAACTGTCCCTTTAAAGGGAATTGACAGCACTATATGTGTAAAACGTCTTTACTTGTTTTTCTTTGCTCTTCTTTTCAGTCTTTGCAGAAGAATGGACAAATCTCCAGCATGGCTAGCCTGAATGGACACTCAGAGGACAACACGCTAGCAGAAGGTGCGTATGCGTGTGTTTTTGTAGTGACAGTAGTCTTTATTTACTCTGTGTGTGACTTCGGGAGCTGTTTCTTTGGTGAATGTGGTTAAGCGGTGACCATGTGTGTGCGTGTTTGTGTCTGGGGTTTTGTGCTGTGTCTTAAGCAGCGGCAGAAGGTAAGCTTGTTTGTGTGGGGTCCGCTTTCAGTGTGTGTGCGTAAAGAATTCTTGTGTGCAAATGTCTTCATGGCTTTGCATGATCTAGTTGATACTAACCTAATCCCTTTGTCAACACACAGGGGACAGCTACATGAGCTTTTCCCACTGGAGCCGCACACACTCGCTCTCACATGCCCACATACCAAGATACTCCTTTACTCTCTTTTTTTAATCTTTAGCTTAGCAGTTGCCTGGATTCGAATAGAACTTACATTTTATTCTTTTGTGAATATACATATAGCTCTTGAAAAATGGCAGAAATCTAACAATTTTGTTCAATAAAATTAAGAGTAAAATAAAAATATTGATAGTTAACATTGGCAGAAGAAGTAGCCCTCATTTGTCTTTTTCTGTTATTGGCCAGTAAAAAGAAAAGGTTTATTTTGAAAGATATTCTAAGGAAATTATAAATCAGTTATCTTTTAAAACCATTAAACAGTAATAAACTGTGTAAATTTGTTTTAACATGTGCATCAACCTGCTCTGTTCATCTCCTGCAGTGCCTGTCCATCACTAAAGCTGTGTTTGTTTATTTTTAATGCTATATCTATCATGTCCCGCTCAGTCTGGGAGGGCTGCAGGGGCGCGTACACCCTCCTTAAATATTTATCAGGCCACGACCCGGGGCCCCGCACAAAGCAACCTGTGCACTTCATAATATGTCATGGCCCAGGGGAAGGAGTAACCCTATGCTACTTAAAACACAGAGATATGTCACATACCACTCTGTCAAATAATCTATTTAATAAGGTATTTAATGAAGCAAATCTGTCCATCCATAGAGTAACCCAATACCCTTCTCAGTGCAGAAGTACAGATTGTATGAGATGATGTGGCATGTAGACTAGAGCGAGTAATTCTGTTGGGAAAGTACTTGCTTCTGTGGCCCTGTACTCTAATTTAATTACTATTTGGAAAGTTATAGAGCAGAAAAGAGGGTATTCAGATGTTTACCTTATTGGATATACTTGGACCTTGTGCACAAATAGAAACTGCTGACTAGTTACTTCATTTATAGAAAACCAAATAATTTCATTTAGGTTAAAATAATTACATTTTTTTTAACACAAGTGACTCGTTTGTTTCTGAAGACCTGATTTTCTAACCCTCCATCTTAGACTTTTGGCTGTAGTCAGTTTAAAATAATCTGTGATGAATGAGGGGTGTCTCTAACAATATACCCTGCTTTTTCTACCTTTTTCAATATTTTTTTTTCCATTAATTAAGTCTTTAAACTAGCAATTAAGACCATGAACTCATCAGGAAGGTACGTACTGAAGGTCGCAGATCAAGTGAAAAACTTGGTAATTTTATCCTTAACCTCTTTAAATTTGGGCTTTTTTAAAGCCAGAGGAGTCGCCTTGTGCTGGCCGTTACAACAAATTGGGTTTAAAGCACTTGGCTTCACTTTTCAGCTCCAGAAGCTATTTTATATCCAGTCTTAAGACCTGGGGTCCATCCTGCTAGTTGTTCCAAATCGGAATGATTCAAAGTTAAAAATGTACATGCAGATCCACTTGAACCCAATATTCATATAATAATTCTTAAAAAAAAAAAAGAAAGAAATCAAATATGTCTTTTGTTTGACTTTGACAAAAAAAATAATTTCTTATTTGCCCCCACGCCACCTGGTGTTCTCAGTAAGCCAGACCTAAACAAAAAAGACAGACAAAAAACTGAAAACATCAGAGGTTCTAAAGAACTTTCTTAAGAACTTTAAGGCTACAGATTAGAAGAGTACAGGGGAGTGAAAGGAAGAGATATCCACAATACACAGAGAGAAGATAGAGGAGCAAAAGGTATGGAAAGATTTCACATCCCAGCAGCGCTCTTCCTCTTGTGCAGCCTGATAAAGGCAGTAATGCATTGTGGGAGACAGGAAGAGAAGAAGAATCTTTCCGATAACACCAAAAAACAGCAAAAGACTGGATGTGGATCAAAAGACCCGACACATATGCAAACACACGACCATAATCTCTCTCTATCAAGTAAAACAGAGTGTTTATAGTTAGGGGGCCAGCCCAGGCATGAAACTCCCCAAACACATCACACACAAGCCAGCCAACATGCTTAATGTTGGAGATGCCTCTTAATATGATAAAAATCCATATGTAGGTGAACAAGTAGCAAAACATATATATTATGTTAAACGCACTTTCCTGTGCCTTTGTCAGCAGTCAACACGCAGGAACCAGCCACTATCTAAAGTAGTATATAAATAAATAGTATATAAATAACTGAATTCAAGCTAGTACCAAGTTACTCAGAACTTACAGTACGGTACAGTATTTGTGAAAGAGCAAATGTGTGGTCTAGTGTATATTTTTTAGGACCATTAGATTTTTATCAAAAAGTGATAAGAAATTCTCTATAATTCTATTTTAAAATCTTTCTTTAAGGTTGCCAGAAGCTTTGAAATGAAAGATTTTACGAGTTCAATAAATATTGCATGTTTGTAAAGTTCTGAAGAGGCACTCTTCATTTTTCTTTGCAAGGAGATAAAAAGAAGGGGAACAAAAAGCTGGAGGCAGGAGGATTAAAAATAGGTAAAGAGAGGAAACAACATAAATGATGCAGCTACCGATTACGTAAGCCAGTGCAAGGCCTCGACTCTACAAAACTAGCTCCAAATGCGTCAACATCACTTTATTTTTTGTCTCCCCTATTGCTTTTTGTGTACAGTTTTTAATTATATTAGTAACAGGAGAGATTTTTATGTGCTCTGTTTTCCATTTAGACATGCGGAAAAGCCTGCATGTGTGATTCAGGGGTGTGGATGAGTTAGGGGTGCAATGGGAGCCTAAAGAATGACATGAAAGCTGAGGTAATTCACTGGCCAGAGCATTGAGAGACCCTCCCAGATGGCTCACAGGCTCTCTCTCAAAAAAAAAAAGAGGACAGATTAAGTTTTATGGAAGGCTTGAGAGGGAGATACTGCTGACTGTGTGAGTGTGTGAATGCATTCGGAGATGTCTGTGTTTATCTGCAGTGCGTCCAGACATCATTCGCTGGTCAAATTGTCCGTGTCTGTTTGTTACATTCCACTCACGGGACTGGTGGGTGCGGTTCACCAAACTGAAGTCAATTTAAAGAACGCATTCATTAACGTGTGTGCATATCAGTTTTAGATACTGTAAGAAATGTAACTGGATTTAAAGCTTTCTGTCATTCACTTCAGAAATGCTGCTTCAGAAATTATGTTGAAATGTGTTTATAATCATTAGGCTGAGTCACTTCTGGGTTTATAGGTTGTTTAGAAAGACATCACTCTGAGCTAAAGCCATTTGCTTGTTCGGACATCTTAGACTAAACAATAAAAGTAGTGGACATGCTAATAAATAACGACAGCTCCTCGTCACAGTTTAGTGGTTGTCGCACAAGTAAAAGTAAAGTAAGCAAAGGTTTTTCAAGTGCTGCTGGTCCCTGCTAGTTCCCTTGTGTCTTCCTGTACTTCACTTTTATTTCTTTTTTGTTTGCAGGTGTAAACTTTAACAACGTGTTGCAGTCTGGTAAGCATGTGTGTGATTGTATTTAATGTGAAGCCATGATTTCATCCCAGGATGGGCTTGCTCGGGCTCGGCTCCGGGGAATACATGACTGCTTTGCCAAAATGTTCATCATGCCTGTGGAAGGGACCTCTCCCTCCACTAAAGCTCTGTCTGATCTCTGCCAGTAAGGCTTCGAGCTCCTAACACAATCCAGCCGCTGGATCGCTCCTCTTGGATTTCTGCCTCATATTACTTTTACATTCCAACTGACAATACTCATTACAGTCGACAGTTGTGGTTCAGATGTTTTGTGCATCTTTTTTAACTGCCCTTACAGTACTGGAAAGAATACGTGCGCTCTTGATTTGTACTGCGAGTGTGAGCAGACTGCGATCCATTAACTTGCCTTGAGATGTCAAAAGGATTTCTCCAGCTACATATAAAGGAAGATATCCCACAGGAAAGTGTTAGAGAGGCTGAGTTTTATACCGGAGTGCTTGAAAGCCCCTCGGTCCCCCAAGATCCATCATTGTCCAGTTATGAGTGCAATTATGTCCATTTGTGCTGCATGTTTTATTTAGTCTTTAGGTATGAAGTGAGTGCTTTAAGGACACACTTCAGGGTAGGAGATAATAAGAGAACTCTATTAGAAAGCTGTCTTTTGTCAGCTGCTGATCAGGCACGAGGCTTTTCCCCTCCTGGTCAAACATAGCTTGCAGCTCATTGGGGTAACAAAATGTTTAATGTTGCAGCTGTTTAACTCTTGCTCAGTTTTGAAAAGTCCACATGATCAGCAGTAGATAGAGGAACAGACAGCAATACCCCACCGAGCACCAATCCACCCATATGTGTTGGATTTTGGGTGGGTACATTCAGAATTGAATTCAAAGCTCTAGTTTCCTACACCTACTTTCAGTCATGTCAGCAGCAGGACTCTTAGGTCTTTTCATCAGGCCTTATTATCGATTCCTAGACCAAAACCTTTGAGCTGTGAGCAGCTGAAGACTTGCCTCTTTAAGCTGACATTTCTGTAACATTTTTCTGTGTTTCTGTTTTTGCCTTGTTTTGTTTCTCTCTAACATCCTTAAGCCTGTACGAAGAAGCAGGATTTTCTTTATTTTCATTCCCTTCTTGCCAGGGTACATCACCATGGTAGCTTATGCTGTAAACCTAACCTGGTCTAGAGTTGGTTATATTCCAGATTAGAGATTAGCAGGTATAAAATCACCACCTGCTGCCTAATCAATTCTCTGGAAAATATCATCACCATTGCTGGAAGATCCCGCAGACTCCTGTGTGCAAATTAAAGGAGTGTCTAAAGTTCTTCGGTAATATCTAATGTCTGTGTTTCCCCGTTCATCAGGAAGAAATATAAATTCTTAGATGTAACATTATTTTCCCCCCAATGGCTACAAACAAACAATTTAATGTTCTATAAACACAAATGTCTGATTCGAAAACTCAGCACCTATTTGTATTCTGCTGGCTTTGTTTGATACGAGCATCAAGGTATCTTTGACAATGCTTAACCAGCATTGATAAACCTAATAAATATGTTTTATTTTAAATTTTCACCGTGTTTAAATTTCTACAGCTTTTTCCAAAACTCACACAAAGAGGACATTTATTATTTATCATTACTTTTGGCTGATGGTGGTGTAATATACAGCTGAAAGGAAACTGAGTATTCCCTTCTCTTGTTTGCTTCCTGCTGAGTGGATAGTGCAAAGCTATTTTCAGGTTTTTCACTTAAACATGTTTGTGCTATAGCTGGAAGCAGGGTTTATGTTAGTAGGTTAAAGCAAACCTAAAGAGTAAAGGAAAAGAGGTTAAAGAACTTAGTGGAGCTGAGGGGGGATTCAATTTAGACTGCTAATTATCAGTACTGTGAGACTGTGAATCCCTTATTCAACATTCAACTAAGATATTTTAGATCTGTGATTAAATTAATGTAAAAATGATTTATTAGAGTAGCCTTAATGTACCTTCCAGATGAGTAGAAACTTCGAAAGAATCTTTTTTGCCTCAAAGCTAACCCTCGCTGCGAACTTTTAACTCTTGAAATTCCGGATCATTCATTAACATTCATGCAAGAAAACAATCGTTAGCACCTGAGGCATAAAATATGCTGTTTTCAGAATCCACCATATTCAAAAACAAGAGCTTGTGAGCCAAACCACAACATATGAAATCACTAAATTAGGTTGTCAGCTCAGCAGCTTTTAAGTAATAGTCGTCAGTGCACTGAACCTAAAAGTACAGTAATAATTAGAAATTTATGGTAGGATCCCATCAGAGCTTTCAGACCCCCACAGGACCTGCTCGTCTCCATGGGCGCTCCTCTCTCATCTTCCCCAGCATCAGGGAACCTAATCTCCCTCTTCAACCCCTAACCTCCCCCAGGCACATGGAGGATTGTGAAAATGGGCCAAAAATGTGTCTGACCCCTTCTCCCCTCCTTCTTTAATGCCATTATCGAGACTCTTCCCAAGCAGTAGATATCCATAAATTGTCATTAGTCATTTGTCCCTTAAAATTGAGAACAAAATGCTTCTTAAAAAGGTACCAGGAATGTGCCAGTGAGACGAGGTTTTCCACATGTTTTGGCAGAAATTTAGCATAACCGTCTTGGTGCAGGATACTTGATACTTATACAACTTAGATTACCAGCAGCTGTTTCAAGAAAAGTCACAAATAATCAAAATTGTTGTGCAATTATTTCCCTCTGCCAGCCGTTTCAAGAAAACTTTAATTTGAGCGCTCAGTTGAAAGTAATTTTCAATTCAATTCAATTTTATTTATATAGCGCCAAATCACAACAACAGTCGCCTCAAGGCACTTTATATTGTATAGTAGATCGTACAATACTAGATACAGAGAAAACCCAACAATCATATGACCCCCTATGAGCAAGCACTTTGGCAACAGTGGGAAGGAAAAACCCCCTTTTAACAGGAAGAAACCTCCGGCAGAACCAGGCTCAGGGAGGGGCAGCCATCTGCTGCGACCGGTTGGGGTGAGAGAAGGAAAACAGGATAAAGAGATGCTGTGGAAGAGAGACAGAGATTAATAACAGGTATGATTCAATGCAGAGAGGTCTATTAACACAAAGTGAGTGAGAAAGGTGACTGGAAAGGAAAAACTCAATGCATCATGGGAATCCCCCGGCAGCCTACGTCTATTGCAGCATAACTAAGGGAGGATTCAGGGTCACCTGGTCCAGC
>VUQG01002808.1:5119-24935 GCA_015106755.1 Etia nguti
GAAAAAAGGCGTTTTTTGTTTTTTTTTTTTTTTTTTGGGGGGGGGGGGGTCACTGACCAATCTGTAGGCCTTCGTGATGATGATGGCAATCTGGCAGCTGTTTTCAACTGGTCAACCAGTGGTTGCCTTATTTACTTAATCCTTTGTCACTATTATTGTCACATGTCCTAAATGGCTGACAAGTTAATGTCATGTGGTCAGGTATCACATGTCTGCAAAACCTCATTAGCTTATGACATTATATATTGATGTTACTTGTTAATGTACATATCGAGTAACTGCATGGTTAGCGTTAGTATTGGTAGAGCAAAACAGAAAACTATTTTCTGGTGTTTTACTCCAATGTCAGGCTCATCTAAATAAAAACTGAATGTTATAGGTGCACCATAAAACGTAGCCTTCACAGAAGTATTTTTCATTAGATTTTTACTGCTGCTGGGAGTGGTTTGTAAAGAGACACATGCATATCTGCTGCGAAGATATTTTTAATTTCAGCTGTTGAACTGAGTGCCCATAAAATGAATCAAAAAAAGCCAGTGCACTTTGTTATGAGCACAGCAGAATGTAACACAGGATTGATATGCATTAGTTTGATAAAATAAGCATTTATATTTACAAATGCTTCTATTTCAGTAGCCTCATACATATATATAAGGAAATTATTTCAAAGCACCAGTGAAAATACAGACCATGGCATGTCCATGCTATTTTCAGACACTGTTCATATTTTTTTTTCCATGGCCTCTGTAATAAATCATGAGGTCATGTACAGCAGAGATCTAGGAGTAACAATAAGGCGGCTTTAACCCACAGCGGACATGGGATAGCTTCAATAAGATGAAGAACTACTGATAAATGTAGGGTTCCTCTCTTTATAATGCGGATACCTGATCCACACTCAGCAATGAATCATAGAAAGATTACGTGAAAATGCTGTTGTGTGTTATTGCAGATTGATTATTGGGGTGTAGAAAATTATTAAAAGGCTTATTATTATTATATTGCCAGGCACTGTAGAAAACTGAAAACAGCTGACATGTTATAGATTTATAAAACTGTAATTGTGAGGACTCACCAATCCACACGTCCACTTGCATGGGTGCGTAAACCTGCTAGGGACACTTCACAATTAGTGTGCTTCTCATCCTATGCTTTACTCAGTTTAACTCCCCATTCCTCCGACCCTGTGTACTTTGTGTAGGAAGATTAGCTATCTAGTTTGTTAATTCACAAACTTAATAGAGGCATAATTTCATTTTTTAAAACAATATTGTTTTGCAGGCATAGAGAAACAATTCATTTTGAATAGTCTCAGTAGCATACAGTATATGCTATATTTTGAACTTTGAAAGGAAATAAACTATTTAAATAAAAGTACTCAGCCTCCTACACATCACACCTACAGGAGCTGGAAACCCATACCATAAACCTCCCAGAGCAGTTTTGATTCTAAACTCACTGTCAGAGGAGGTTTGGACCTCTGTAGTTATTGAGTACAATGTGTACAGTCGGTTTCCTTTAACATTTTTGCAGTTGTGTTGATTTAGATTGCAATAATTGTAATAATTGCTTCTACTTCTTTTATTTTTCAGGGCTCTGTGAGGGTCGTGCCATCTGTCCTTGAACTTCCTCTTGTTGTTTTTGAAGAGTACTTTGCTCTTTCTGTCTGGCTAGGTTTATGGTTATGGTTTTCATCCATCATTACTGTTTGGTCACTCATTTCATGTAAGGTATATCTATCATACAAATAAAGTACATTACAAGTCATAGTACTGATTAAACATGGCAGCTTCACAATGGAAGGTATGCTATGTAAAGCTTTGATAGTGTGTCCCCAGCTGCCAAACACATATCTGCTCAAATCTTTTCAGGGCATTTCAATGTGAATAACAAATTTGTTTCCACCTTCCCTTTCCTAAATCTTAAGAAACACCCAGAAGCTTTGAAAGGATAACATTAACGCTTAACAACTTTGCAATCAGCCTTTCAGTGATCAATAAGTTAAACAAAAGTAATATGAGCCATTTTACTTCTTTTGTTTGCTGAAACTATAGGAAAAAGTGTAAGGACGACATAATTGGTTCCCTTCGGTATACGGAGGCTCTTTGGAAAGAATTATTTTCTTTGAAAAAATCCGAGCGTGCCAAAGAGAACTCTGTCCTTCTTCGGAAGCAAAAATCGTACTTCTGCTCAGACTGCAGCATGAAACAATGTTGCAGTCTGAGGAAAATGGAGAATGATAAGTCTACAGGGATCTGTCCTATTACACATAGAATTGTGATTAATTATTATTTTAAAATATTGATGTATACCTCTGTTCTAATATTCATGCCCCATATGCTTTGAATTTTTTGTTTTGTGCGTTCTTAGAACTCAGATAGAAATTCCATGTAAAAAAAAAAATGGGGAAGAAACTTTCATTAAAGCAGGAATTCTATCCTTTCATTTCATAGCTCTCACTTTCTAACCAGTCTTTGATGTATATTTTTCAGAAATGTCATCTTTCAATAACAACTACGCTTTAGGCCTTGTATCTTTGATGAGCAGCCAGTGCCTGCAGGCTACATAACAGACTTTTACCAGGTACTTGAAGTGAAGTTTGCAACTCGTGTGCACATTGAGTTATGTGTTTACGTTTATGGACAGTTTCTTGATGAAGTTAAATGCTTTAAGTCAAACAAGATATCTGTGCTGCGCAAACCTTGTATGAACTTGTCTCCCAAAGTTTGACATGTCTTTCTGACGTTAGTGGCGAAGCAGTGTTGTCTGCACAGATTTGTGATATGGAATAGCGGCGAAGATGAAATTCTTTGTTCTGAAAATAATTGTGCCATCCCTTTGAGGCTCTTGTTCCTTGTAGTGATTGGTTCATTGTTTACAATAATTACACTATCAAAATTCATTTAACAATATCATGCCTCTGTGAAAATGGTGCTTTCAACAAATTTGCTTTCTGAGAAATTAGTTTTAGTGACATGAAAAAGCTAATAAAATAAACATTATTGTTGTAGTTGCAGACAAGGGGCCCATTCTCCTTGTCTTTTCATTATGAGTGCACTGGGTAATCTTCCATTTCCTTGCAACATCTGACTTAAGCTCAAAGCTACAAATTGCTTATCTTAATTCATTTGACAATATATATTTATCTCTCAGAGTCTTTAAAATTCATTAAATTCCCTTGGCTACTTTTACATTAGTTTACACAAATCTTTATATTTTGATGTTTAAATCAGATTCATTTTCTAGTTCTTTTTTTTTTACTGTCGTCTCAGTGTGCAGTACGACCGCAGCCTCAGTAGCTCTTTTACAGTCTTCTTGATCAGTGAGGAAGTCTTTACCATCCTAAGTCTCATTTTCTTGTTAAAGCTTAGGCACCTCTCAGTAATCCCATTACTGAACTGCAACTACTAACTATTCTCTTGCAAAATGGGACCACAGTCCCATGTGCTGACTCTGTAAAGACCTTCTGCTTTAACTCATGCACTAATTACACGCAGACTGTGAGCACAAATTCAAGGAAGGCACAGTGCAAATCTGCCCTGCACTTTCACATGCAAATCCTGCCTCATGTGTTATGGAGCAAGCACAGCACCTCATACTACTCATATGTTTGCCTCTCCCTCGTTAGTCAGCAGAGCTGCAGCATTGAGAAAAAGATATATCAGTCTGAAAAACTTCAAAAACACACACACACACACACACGTGGTGTTGGCTGAGTCTAAACAGGTTGTGAACACATCTCAAGTAATGGCATCTCAGAAGATGTTTCATGATTGACAGCACAGACCTCCTTTGAACCCATTTTTTATACTCTCAAAGAAAATTTGGAAATTTGTGGTGTTTTATTGGGTTGTGATTGTTTTCACTGGTGATGAAAGTAGATGCTATCTGCTTTGCTTACTTTTGAAATTCCATTCAGTCTGCGAGACCCTCCATATTGCTGGCAATGCCAACCTCAAGTTCAAATATGTCAGCTTCCCAAACATCTAAAATAAAATGTGCTACGCAATATGAACAGGGCATTTGGAGTCCAAGTGCCTGGAATAGGGAAAATACTCAGGCTGAAGCTTAGGTGAAGGGTTGTCTTCTATAACAATAGTAAAATTTTGACCCAACTGTACTGTTACTGTATATAAAGCCATTTTATCTGGCTGCTTTGCAGATCCAGTCACAAGGAATTTGTTTCTACATGGACTTGTACTTTATTAATAACTGCGAGGGAATGTGATGCTCTGCTTGTTAACCACTAAATTATTAACAAGCATGGGACAAGCCACAGCCACAGTCTAACTTAATAAAGCCGGCAGCACAAAGCAGCACGCACACACACACACACACACACACACACACACACACGTATTCACAAAGACCTACAGCAGGTGTTGATGCAATGTGATTTCTGCCCAGTGTTATGAATGTCAAAGTGAAGAAATGAAGCATGGATAAACGGCAGGAGTAACTACAACTCTCTTAAGGTAGCCAAACGTCTAGTCATCAAATTAGTGACATGCATGACGGGATGAATGAGATTCCCACTGTCCCTAGCTGCTGTCTAGCGAAACCACAGCCAAGGGAATGGGCTTTGCAGAATCAGTGGGGAAAGAAGACCTTGTTGGGCTTGACTCTAGTTTGGCACTGTGAAGAGACATGAGAAATACCACTACTCTTATCATTTTTTCACTTAACAGGTGAGGTGAGCCCCGAGTGGGCTCTTGCTTCTGGTGTCAAGTGCCCAGCACCTGCCAGGTGGCACCTACCAAAGTGGCAGGTGGGGAGTTTGACTGGGACACCTGTCAAACTGTAATGCAGGTGTCCTAAAGCTGAAAGATACGACCATGCTAAAGCTGGAAACTTGGACCCTCTGTAGCCAGTTATCAAGATTAAGTGAAGTACCCTCTGAAGGTCTATTACAAGATGTGAATGCAGTATTCTGAACAATCCCTACTGTGACCAATCACTGAAACCAACCAGCTGATCTACACCATGGCAGCAGCGATCATGGAGATGCTTGGCTACAAAATGAACAGCCACAAGGAGCTGTGCCCTCCTCTAGAGGCCAAGATCAAGGTAGCATCGAGGGAAGTACTATCAGAAGCTCCGACAGTAGTGCGATGAAGAAAGGGGTGTCTGAGAAGTACACCAAGTTGCCCATACCGGCCCATACCAGATCTTGAAAAGTGCCTTGGCCAGCCACTTGAAGAGGTACACCAAAAAGATAGAAGGTAGGAGAATAAACCAGCTGTACTCTACTCAAGCATCTGAGGTGTACTCTCAGTGGAAGGGGAACAACATGAGAACAGCAGCCCCACCAAGGCTGGAGACAGAGCAACACTAGAAGAGCATCTGGGAGAAGGACGCAACATATAACAGGAATGCTCTGTGGCTAGTGGAGCTAATAACAGACCACAGCAACCTCCCTGAACAGGGACCAGTAACCATCACAGTGGCAGACATCCAAAAAAGGGTTTCCAGTATGAAAAATTGGACAGCACCAGACCTCAACATGATTCATGCCTACTAGCTGAAGAAGCTGACTACACTCCATGAATGTCTGGTAGCACAAATGAACCAGCTGCTAATCAGTGAAAGACACATTATAATAGTTAACTGAAGACTGGACAGTCCTGATCCCCAAGGATTCCCATAAGAGACCAGTCCCATCCACCTACTGGCGGATAACCTGCCTCAGCACCACATAGAAGCTCCTGTTAGGCATCATAGCTGCTAAGATGAGCAGGCAATGGCTCAATACATGAGTACGACACAGAAAGGAATCAGGACGAATACCAGAGGGGCAAAACACCAGCTACTGGTAGACAGAACAGTTGCAAGACCAGGGTCACCATCCTGTGCACCGCCTGGATTGGCTACAAGAAAGCCTATGACTCAGTGCCCCAGACATGGATCCTGGAATGCCTAGAACTATAGAAGATCAACAGTACCCTAAGAGCCTTCATCAGGAACTTAATGGGGATGTGGCAAACACACTAGAGGCCACCATCAAGCCTATAGAACAAGTCACCATCAAGTGTGCAATCTACCAAGGAGACTGCTCTTCTGCATAGACCTGAACTGTCATGGTACTGGGTCTGTGACACAGTGTTTATGTGTTTTCAGGTTTAATTAGTATTCTTTGATTTAGTGTCATTCAAGGTTCTGGTTCTCTTAGTTGTTTTCAGTTTATGTTATATTTATAGTTTCTATTCTTTATTTTTCTATCACTGTGCCTTCCCTGTGCTCCATGTTTCATGTCTAGTCACCCTTGTCTTCATGTTCGTTTATCTCCTGTGTCCATTTTCTGCGTTTCCTTTCTGTCTCCCCAGTCGACTATGTTCCCATGTGTTTCTTCCCCGGTCCCAGTGTCAAGTCCGTGTCTTAGTGTGGGTCCTGTTTCCTGATTTATTTTGATAGTTCCTTGCCCTTTGGTCAGTGTGTTCGGTTTTGCTTCCTCCTTGGCTCATTATGTTAGATCTGCTCCAGCTGTGTTTCCCTCCTGTTTCTCATTCCCTCATTACCCCTCAGTGTATTTAAGCCCTTTGTCTTCCTCTGCTTGCTGCTGCATCGTCCCATGTTCCATGTTTGTTTGTCTGTGTGCCTTGTTGCCCAGGTTATTTCTGAGTCTGTTCCAAGTTCCTAGTTTTTCAGTTCTTAGTTCCTTGTTTCTAGTTTTCAACTTTAGGTTTTTGTTTCCCTTGTATGCTTCATTCAGATGTTTTTCACAGCAATAAAACTGCCTCTTTGAGTTTATCCCATTGTGTTCAAGTCCTGCATTTGGGTCCGGCCTCATCCTGCCTCCCACAGTACTCACCATGACATGAACACCCTTAGTGACATAATTGACAAGATTGGCTACAGATACCGACTACAAAATCATCAACCACCTCCTTTTAATGGATGATATCAAGCTATATGCCAGGAGTGAACGAGACATCAATTCACTCATCCACATCACTAGGATATACAGCAATGACACCGGAATGTTATTTGGACTGGAAACGTCTAGTTGGATGGTAACAAAGAGAGGCATGGTAGTCAGAACTGAGGGGACTGAACTACCAGAAGGGAACATATCAGACATCAAGGACAGCTACAAGTACCTGGAAATCCAAAAATATGGGAATCGCGAACAGGCCGCTAGGAAAGCGGCAACCACCAAATACCTGCAGAGGGTCAAGTCCTGAGGAGTCAGCTGAATGGAAATAACAAGTTCTGGGCAATCAACACCAGATACTCTGCTCACCGGCAGGGGGCTGCTAGCTTCTATCTCCTCATACTCTGAGGAGACAGAAACCACTGACATCAAGACAAGGAAGCTCTTCACCATGCATGGAGGGTTTCCACCCCAAATCCAGTACCCTGAGACGGTGGAAGGACAGGCTCCTGCATGGTATGTACCACTGGCAGATAGAGGAAGTGGCTGACAACCAGAAATCCTACCAGGGGCTGGTCAAAGCTTGACTGAAAAACAGCACAGAGGCACTAATCATAGCTGCACAGGAACAACTCTAAGTACAAGATCCATAGAGGCGGGGGTCTACCACACCAGGCAAGACCCTAGCTGCAGGCTATGTAAAGATGCTCCTGAGACAATCCACCATATAACAGCAGGGTGCAAGATCCTAGCAGGCACGGCATACGTGGAGCACCATAACCAAGTACCAGCATAGTATACAGGAACATCTTAGGCGAAGATACTGCGCAGGACCCTCAAGCTCCCAGGCCTCTGGTTGAGGACCCGAGCTTGAAAGATAGATTGTGTTTCTGTTTTTTTTTCTGGATTGCTGGTTGATACTCTACCTTTCTCCATTAAAATCAGACTACCACTTTTAAGAGACTGTTCATTTTAGTGTAAATGAGCAAACTTACAAATTCAGCAGGGATCAAATAATTATTTTCCCAACTGTATTTAACCGAGAGTCGATCAGTCAGTCATTTACATCTCAGTTTTTCCTCCTCAAGTACACATGCAGCTGACAGGAAACAGCTGAAGTGAAATAACATTTATTGACAACAACAGCTCTATGTTAACATAAGTATAATAAAGTTTCCTTCTAACTCCTTAGATACCATCTGACCGAACAAGACCAGAGTGAAAGCAAACAAGCTAGCAAGTGAGAGAGAGAAACCATGGTCTTCCTCAGATCTTTTCACTCATTTCAGCTCACTTTCGCCAAATTTGCAGTTAAGTAAAGAACAAAAAAACTTTTGCAAACATACAAATTGAATGCTCCTGCTGTAGTAGCAAGAAATACCTCCAAACTGCTGTCCCTCTGCTGTTAGCTACATCCATGCTGTTAGCTAAACTCGAGCTACTGCTGTTACTTGGGGGTCAGTTCACCAATACTTAAAACAACTAAGGCCCAACTGTATTCTTTATTCAGAACTTTCAGATTGTTCTGGGGCACTCGTTTGCTTTAAATGTCTCATTGGTTAACTTTACAGCAGGCAGTCTCTTTCCTCTTTCTCCATCCAGAGCTTGTGGATATAACTGACATAGTCAGCTTCAGTTCGTCGGTGTCAGCATTGAAATGGAGAAAAAGAAGAGGGCGATCATTAGTTGCTGGAATCTGGAGATAAAGTTAAAGAGATAAAGAAAAAGTTTTTCTGTACTAAATGTTTATTATTACTACACCAATATGAATAGTTACTAAATGTACTAAAACGCAACAACGCTTGAGATTAATTGGCTTATTGATATATTACGAAGGAGAATTAGAGCCACGTTAAAAAAACATATATTATTGATCATTTTGAAAATAAAGTCAAAATTCTGAGATTAAAGTCATAATTCTATTTCGAGAAAAAAGTGGATATGTGGAGATTACAGTCGTTTCAACACAAACTGCTGCGGTACCTATACCTGCTACAAAACGGCTTTTGTAGATGAGTTAGTGAAATAAATTGATCAGCTGTCTTACCGTGTCTTGTGATACAACATACATTCTCTTTTTTGGCACAAGGGTGTAATCATCTATATCCTTGTCGGATTTGTACAAATACGGCCTTCCAAGTTTGTGTGTTTTTTCCTTATGACCAGAGGTAGCTTTCTGCACCATCTTTTCAATGTTCTTATACTTATCACCTCACTCTTTATATGCTAAAAGAGGAATAACTTCCTTGTAACTAAAACTGATTTTGAAATACAATTTCACTAATTCATTTACACAAGGCACTTCATTTTCGCTGACAGTTAAAAACTTGGATGGCAAAGATTCAGCCTATTGATGTTGCTACAGAAAGGAATATGTTTGATGTTACACATTATAAATCAGTGTGTTTTTGGGTAGTAAGACACGACTACGAAGAAGCAAACCTTCAAAATCCACCGAAAAAAAGTCAATTTAGTCTCAGTGGAGTTTAAACCCAGGACCTTTTTACTGTGATGTAAGATTACTGTCCCGACCCACCATGCCATAAAACCGAAGTACAAAATATCTATTTGATCCAGAGGTGATTTACACTGAGATACTTCCACAAAGTAAGAGGACTTCTAAGAAATATTCAATAATATGCTCTCACCTTGTCACTGCACTGCCAATTTCCATTTCACCTTAGAGTACTCCACACTTTAGCCACACACTCTAGCTTTAAAGCTTCACATTGCTCTCTGAGGGTCAAAAAACCTTGTACACTACCCCTGCCAACCACTGTTACTTATCATTAATATTTATACACCACAATTGATATTCAGAAACTGTACAATGAATGTGCGAAGAAGAGTGAAAGTGAGGGACCCTGGTGCAAAAAATACCTCCATTACAAGCACTCAAATTACTTTACTTGTTACTGCCTGTACCACTAATAACCAATTTTCTTGTTGAAAGTCTTTCAGACCACAATTGCATTGAATGTAGTAATTAGTCTTTTAAAAATCATTTTTATATAAATTATAACACGAACAGTCAAATTTCCCAACTATAAAATGATCAGATATGTAAAGTGAGAGTAAATTGAGAGATTGTCTGAACTTCAGGCAGTCCACTAGCTCAGTAAATCTAATATCAAACCTCTATTATTCTAATTTAATACCCTATTTAAATGGGACCTCGGGACATCCCATGATTTTTAATAAGTATAGAGATTGAGAGTGATTTTAATGCTCTTTGAATTTTCTATAACTCAGTGGTACAAAGTCAAATTTAAATGAACTCTTTGTAGATGTTCAACCTGAATGCTATTGTTCTAATAGTGAAAGGACTGAAGAATCTAAATTACAGTAAATTTTCCACTGTGGTGCACGCCGAATGCTTCCAACCATTGCCCTATTCACCTAGCCTGGCTTTTATACCACACAGCTGAAATCTATCTTAGAGAATAGGCTAATTTTTAGAAAAATTATTGGACTTGCTGTCTTTTGACTGCTTTACTATTTAGGGGATAGTGCTAATTCAGCTGCAATTACAGTGTCTTTTTGATGTAAGCAAGAGGAGAGGTAAAACAGTTATACTTGCCTTCTCGTTCCAAAAGCACACTGGAGAAGGTGCTGCCATATAAGCCTGCCCTACATTTTTCATATGTTTTAGAAATATGAGTAATTGTAACAGTGCAAAATCTTGAGAGCATTCTCAGTTGAATTCTTGCTTTTCTTACTTACAAACTGACAGTACAATCCTGCCCTTATGCAGTTGGAAAAGTTATGTACGGTATTTGAGGTCAACACATTTTCCCATGGGAACCGCATATATGTCTGTCCCTAGACTAAACAACTGGAAGACTATTATTCATCTGGAAACATTTCTTAGACTTTTTGGTAGATATCCCCTATATTCAAAGCTTTGGAGAAGCATGGCAAAAACTCTTTTGTCCAAGTTAAGGTTACTTAAGAAGATAGTAAACACTGTGACAATCTTATCTTGAAAGGAAAGGCTCAAGAGAGATGATTAAATAAGGTGTAAACCTGGAAAACTAGCTGTGGCAACAGGTTCTGGAAGTGCAGAGCAACTTGTATTCACAGACCCCTTTTTCCCCAGTGTGTCTGTGTCATGTTGAATGAAGAGTTAAAGCACAATAATCTGCTTTGTTCTGGGTCCCTTCTGGGCTGGAAAAAAAGTAAGACTGACAGAAGATGAAAACTTTAGTTTTGTTGAAAGAGACTGTCTCCTGGAACTCATAACTGCCACTCTTGAAGACTCATTCCCAAAAATGACTTTTCAGACTGTTTTCTTTTTTTCTGCATTTTAGTTCATTGACATAAGAGCCTACCTACATGAAGCTGAATTTAGAAATTGGTACAATTTAGGTTGCTTTTTATGCGAGTACTCAGTCAGCTTACTAGCACAGGAATTGTCTGTTATAAGCTCACAGTCACACTTAATTAGGTACTCAGGTTCAACTGTTTGTCCATTAAATCAGCCAATCACCTGGCAGCAACTCACTGCATATAAGCATGTAGATATGATGCAGATTTGAACTTGGCGTGGTTGTTGTTGCCAGAAGTCCTGGTCTTAGTATTTGAGAAACGGATGATCTGCTCGGGTTTTCACACAGAACCATCTCTAGGGTTTACAAAGAATGATCCAAAAAAGAGAAAATATCCAATGAGGAGCATTTGTTTAGCGAAAAATCCCTTGTTGATGCCAGACATTAGACAAGAATGCCTAGACCGCTTATAGCTGATAGAAAATCAATGGCAACTCAAATAACTATTGGTTACAATAAAGCTATGCAGAAGAGCATCTGTGAACATACAACATGCTATGCAGAAGAAAACGCCGAGTACCCCCCTAAAATTTACACAAGCTCGCCAAAATTGGACATCAGAGGATTGGAAAAACTTTGCCCGGTCTAAGGAGTCTCAATTTCTGCTGCAATGTTTGGACTGTAGGTGCAAATAACATGAAACCATAGATCGACACAGGCTTGTATCAACGGTTGAGGCTGCTGTTGGTGGCAGTTTATTGATGTGGAGGATATTGTCTTGGCAGGCTTTGGACCTCTTAGCCTAAAATTTGATCTGGTAATAGTTTGATACAAACAATAAACACGGTTTCATTGTCTTCTGCACTTTCCATAATTACAACATCTGTTCACAGGTTCTGACTATAGTAGAGCCATTTTTTGTGTGATATAACATAAACTGTTTGTCTCTTACCATTCACAGCACTGGAAATATGCAGCATGTTAATGTTGGAACCCAAATCCAGAACAAAGGCTGGAAACAGTCTTAAAACAATTTGATTTATTATTGGGAAGTGACGTGATGGTAAGTTGAACTGGGGTTCACTTTGGACTGTGGCAGGGAAGTGACTGGCTGGTAGGCAGTTGGCTGAATGAGCAGAGCTGAATGACTGACTTGGATGAAGTGTGGCAAGCTGAAAGAGCTAGAGAGTGGAGCGGTAAGGTGCTGGACAAGTAACAGGCAAGTGTAGGATTAGACAGCGATGCAAACGACACAAGGACCGACTGAACTTGAATTTAGGTTGGCACACTAAACAATCTGCTGGTGAAGGGAGTGCAGAGGAAGTACAGCGCACCAGGTGATGGAGGAATTAAAGACACACTCATGAATAGGTAACAGGAGTAAAAAGGAGTGCCAAGCCCAGGCTAGAAACAGAGAGGGAGAAGACTAACGATAGCTGAGATTACAGTCACCGTATTAAAGCCTCTCCATATTAGATAATCATGATTGGCCTGGCAGGGGGAAGACGGAGTGGAAATTTGTTTGAACAGGAGGGTGCTAGATACATTCAGTCAGGGCAAATGAAACATAAGCTCTGAGATTCATCTGGATTCTAGTCTAGGCAAACAGAGGACCAACAAGAAACACAAAGAAGCAGAGAAACAGGACAAACATAGGGAATGAGGGAGAGGCACAGCCAGAGCTATGACAGATCAAGTAACAACAAACAAAGCCATGAATAACAGCTAACAGCTTTTGCATTGACATTAACTGTAAGCATTACAATATTCTCTTTGCGTAACATGACAAAGATGTGTTGGGGAATCCTTATACATTAAAAAAACATTCTGAAACGCACACAATGTGACACTAACGTAATACTCTTAATCAGATAAAACAGTTGTGGTAGCAGCTAGCATCCAACCCTCCTCACCATCACTGGAATCAAAGCTTCGAAATCCTCTTGACTAATGACAGTGAAGAGGATTAATAATACTTATAAGCAGGCTTTACTTCACTATGTAACACAGTCTGCGATTTTTATTATTTATTTACTGCTCTCTGTGCTTATTACACGACCGAAATCTTGTTTTTTGGTTGCTGTTTTTTTTTTTTATGTAGAAAATGAAGTCATGTCACTATGGCTGTTGAACAGGCAGCTCATAAGTAATATTGTACCAAGGCCAGGTCAGTCTAGAAGTTTTGCTGTTTGAAAATGGAAAGTGTGTCCTCCTGAGGTGAAGTTGTGGCCTTAAAAAGTCCCAGTCCCGACTGTACAGTATAATGACCTTAGATATGTTAGCCAGTAGAGCAAGCAGGGTCTAGCAAGCATGATGAAACCGGAGCAATGCCCTGCTTCTAGCATATGATCAATGACAAGAAAGTATCACTATGTCAGCGGAGGACTGGACTGCATGCCAAAGGAGGACACACACTCCCGGAGGACCTTGAACAGGCAATGGGATTCAGTCGAGGCAGAAGAGGTTAACATGCTCCGTTCCACATAAGGAGACAACTTCTGGTGTCATTTGTCAAATCCCTGTTCTCTTTCACTCTTCATGGGGTTAGACCCCCTTAGTAATCTAACAATCTGAATGTTATAGGGCTATATTTCCATAGTGTATCTGAGGGTGACACAGTCAGACAGATATTTATCATCAAGTAGAAATATTTCATTGTTTTTTTTGATAGTGACAATGCAATTAGGAGGATTACTTTCCACCTTTTAAAACAAAAGATCTGTTACACATTGACTTTATAGCTGCGGCTCATTTTCAACTCCTTTTTATTATTGGGATTTTAAACTGATTACACAATCTCAAATTAAATTACACATGAAATGCAGCCTGAGGATAGACCAAATACTAAAAGTATTTGCAAATTGACTACTCTCATGATGGCAATGAAATGCCACTGATGCTGTGACAAATCTAGAATTTACGATATTTCTCTTGTTCTCTTTTATTTCATGCAGAAGAAAGCCATCGTCTCATGATATATATATTTTTTTAATTTGCTGAATCAATATATAAGCACCTTATTATGTAGAAAGAGGGTATAAGTGTAATCCTTGCCTCTTGAGGATCTCAAGTTATATGAAATACTTGGGGATAAAAAAAAAACAACAATAACAAAAAAAACAAAAAAACACTTGCATCAACTTTACAAGTGTGTGGCCAGGCTGTTCAGATTCTCAGGAGACTGAATACTTGTGTTTTGTCAAAGCTACTGGCATATCACAGATATGCACAATGTGTCCCTTGGCACTGGCGCCAAGACGGTTCTAAGCAAACATGGTGAAAACATTGTTATCTCCCCAGTCTAAACTGGTCCAGTCAGTTTTTAGAAAGGAATAATGATTGTCTTTTTTTTTTCTTTCAGTGCATTTGAATGACAGCTTATTTGATTCTGCAATGACCGTTATCACACAGATACATAAGGTCGACTCCGCGTAACACTAGTATTAAAGGACATCTTTTTTCTTTTTTTAACTTTAAATAAGAACAACAAATATAAATGCAACTAGAATTCTGTCTCACTGTGTGCTGCAGGGTGAACTTGTCTAGAGCAGGTGCAGCCTGCATGCTCTTTTGATCAGTTAGCTCAGTGGGACGCAGAGCCCGAAGTTACAAGTAAAAAGAAATCTCACTTGTGGCATCTTAGGCTTTCTTACTTTTTTACTCTTCCCACAATATTTTTTTTTAAATTTTCTTATATCTGATTGTTTGGATATTATAAAAGAACTGCTGTTCACAAGCCTCCTCTTCCTTACGAAGAACATCCAGGAATTGGCCCAACCCATATGGAAAAGAAATAGAAAAAACTTATAAAAGACTTGCATAAGATGTGGCCTACTTCATATAGTGAATCATATAAGGCTTATATGACTTACTCATGAAAGTGGCCACTTTCTCATTATTTCATATATTGTTTTAGTAAGTATTGAAAACATACAAGTTTCATTTATATAATTTTTCAAGGGATCTTATATCTGTTTTAACTCTTGTATGCTTTTCATACAAGTTTCACACAAGACAGATACAAACTTTATAAGATTTATATATATCTTTTCCATATGGGAACTTTCTTTTTTGAGCTACTTTTCAATCAAACCTAGATACTGAGAAAAGACAGTTGGCTAACAGTTATTCAACACCAGTATGTTTGCTGGGTTTTTTCAGTGTTGGCTTGTAAAGAAACCCCTTGTCATCACATTTAAATGCATTAGGTAAATTCAATTTTTCAGCAGGAGGAATACTTTGACCAAAATCGTGGTATTTTCCGTAATCTAACCAAGTACTTTTTAATGCCAAAACCAGTTAGTGTCAGCAGAAGTAGAAAGCAGTTGCAAGCAAAACAAAATAAAGTTCCATAGAGGACACAAACATAACCCCTGTGGTGTCGAATTTATTACATACCCCACTGCCTCCTCTGCCACCTCCAAATGTCAACTTTGGATGAATAGCACCGTTTGGCTTTGTCCGGAATATCTTCATAACACCTCTGAGTATATCTGTGCTTTCCTTATTGGCTGGTGTGTTCATAAGAACACAGAAAACTATTTTTAATTACACACCTTTCAGAATACCTCCAACTTCAAATAAATAAATATTGTAGAATTTATAAGTTCAGTTTAGTTGTAGGGGTTGGACTCCACTCCTTAAAACTAATTGGAAAAAGGTCAAACTAAATGAGGAAGCAACTAACCCTTTTCCCAAGAGTAAATCTAGAAATTATTCTAGGGTAAACAAATGAGCTAACGAGCCGTAATTCCGAGCACCGTACTCCTAACAGAGTCACCAGGAGAGGCCAGAGTGGGCCCGGCTAATTGGCATCAGTGTTCAAAGTTGCACAATAAAGGCTGTGCATGGTAACATATGCAGCAGTTAATAGGTTTTAGCATGTGAAATAAAAGCAGTGGTGAGCTCATGAGGGGGGCAATTATGACAAAGCTGTGCACATCCTAGATAACCATTCGCTCGACTCAATCTGGCTAAACCCCCGGGGAGGCAGCTTGCAGCAGCTCCAGGGACTGCAGAAACCAACAAGAAGGGGAAGGCGGAGAGTGGAAAAATGAATTCACATAAACAATTGTCTAACGAGTTTTGCAAACACTAAAAATGAGCGTATATAATATAAAGCCATCTGGATTACGGTGGAAATACACATCACACAGAGGCCTCTCCATGTGTTAGATTCACATAAAAAAAAAATGTATTCCATCTGATTAATGCTAAAATCACAATTAATTATCATAATACAACAAACAGGAATGCATTACCACTACAGACAAGGACTGTCAGTAACTAGCAAACTCGCCATTTTGTATAAAATCTGTGGAGAAACACTTTAACTGTTTGTACATTATTATAAACAGCATTGGTTCAGGAACATTTCTGTACAGTGTGCTATTAAAATTCAATTGCTTTTGATTTGGTTCAATTCACCTAACATTCAATTTAGTAACACGTGTTACTAAAATATAGACAGTAGGCTTTATGTACTTTCTATTCACTTATGTAAATAGAGAAAATAAAAACACGGAAAAACAACAATCAATATTACATAAACAGCAGGTTAGTGGGGCCACAAATCAGATCCACAGACAGAAAGCTAAAGAGAGGGAACAGCACAAAATCATCTCTCAGCATGTCCAATGTTGTGAAAAACACTTTAATGGTGATTTTTCTTCAAGTTTCTTAATTTTGCAGTTTTAGTGCTAAAATTACTTGGTAATTAATTGGGATGGGAACTGAGAACTGTATCTTGGAAAGAACCGGTTCCCAGTAGGTCAGTACCCTACCTATTGATCCCGCTTATTGTTTCCACTTGTGCTATAATCAGCTGATTTCAGTTTGTGTGCCAGAGGAAGAAAATACTGGTGCAGTCTACAGCTCAGATATAGGCATTGCTTTTGTTTTTATTGCACTAAAGGACAAGAGTGCAATAGTAAAGTGCAAACTGCATCCAGGACAGAAACAAATGTATTATGCTGCTAACCAGGGGCGATTCTAGGTTCAAACTTTTAGTGGTGCTCAGCTCCCAGTCATGTCATGCATGCAGAGCCTTGTAATTAAAATTAATGGAATATGCTGTTTGCAAATGTAATCAGCCCTTCTCACATTTGCAAACCTCATTTCAATTAGATAAACATTACAATGTTACCTTTAAAAGCAACCCAATTAGTTGGATGGCCTATGTCTAAGAATAATTCAGAGTGAATAATCAGAGATTTCAGTTTAATCCACCCGTTTTGGGGTGGAGCCATTAAAGAAGTTAAACTGTGGCAAAGCAGATAAAATGAGAAACATTGACAACATGCAGTTGTTTTATATTAAAGTTTTTGAATTCATGCACTACAAACCCTCCCTTTATTATGCAGTCTCATGAGTGGAGAATAGATTTGTAGTCACTGACATCAATGTACTGGCAGCCATCCTATTCGAGCCATGTTTGGAGTGGTATTAATCCTGTAAAATGCTACCATTCATATCAACGCACTCTGTTTAGAACGTCCACTGGCATTTTTTAAGTGTGCTACTGGAAAGCATGCAAACTGTCCATTGCTTCTTCTCTCTCCTCCTCCTCCTCCTCCTATCTCAACTAGAAATGAGAAAATTACAAAAATATAACCTTATTATAATTTTTATAAGAGCAAGTGGAGGATCTACAATTGACAACAGTACAACACACTGCTTAGTTAAGTGAAATCACCATCAATGAATGAGGGTAAAACAGAAGCTACAGCTTTATCATTTTGGTGAATGTGACTAATGTCCACTCCGTTTCTTTTTGCTCCCTCTCTCTTTGCTGTCTTCATCCTCCTCTCTCAGTCTTTGTGCCATCGCCCAAAAGTTAAATATCACAGGAAATAAAAAGCATAAACTGATTAATATCAGTTCATAGCAATATTCAAACTGAATACAGGCTGCAGCTGGTCATTGACAGGCAACATCCTTTTGACATGCTCCCACCTGGATCTGGAGCCGCACTGTAAACAAACACTGAAGCTCAATTTGACCGGAATAGTAAGAGAAGTTTTTACACACCTAAAAAACAATGTATATCAGCTCCTTGGCTGACAACTCACAGTGTACCAGCAGACTAGTGGATCAGAGGGTTAAAATTAGCTAATAATCTCTAGTTATTTAAGATACATTAGCAAACGTTTGTGGCACTATTTAGAGAACAAATAAAAATAAGCAGACACTTATCTCCGCATTATCAGAACAGTTTCAACTTTTGCGATATTTCATTTAAAGTGTGTTTTAAATCTGCGTCACTGATTTGTGCCATGAAATTACCTCTTCATCTTCTTTCTGCCTCAGTAGCGAAAGTCTTAGTCTATTAATGACAAACCACGCTGTTGAAGCAGCAACGCCTCTGTGAGTGCACTGTAACATCATGACATGAACAACACTGGACATAAAACCTGTTTTCATCCTATCCTCCACTGTCGACGACATTTGAAGATCTTTTCATCTTTGCTTTTTGTTGGAAAACCTCTAGAATGAATAACATTCCAGAGGTTTTCCAACCCAGTTTCAAAACCTTACTCAGCAATGAATCAGCCCTGGAGTGGTTCAGATTCTATTTGGAAGATCAAACTTTCTGTGTTAGCCTCTGTGACCATCGGTCCTCCTCCACTCTCATCTTGTGTGGGGTCCCACAGGGCTCAGTTTCAGGCCTCCTTCTCTTCTCTCTCTCTATTTGATATCACTTGGTTCCATACTTCATTTTAGGATTCATTTTAAAATTGTTTTGTTTTTAAAGTCCTCAGTAGTCTTCCCCTCCCCTACCTCTCTGAGCTGCTACATCCTTATACACACACTCTCTGGTCAGCTGACCAGCTGCTCCTCAGTGTCCCTAAAACTAAGCGTAAGCTCGGAGGGGACAGCACTGTTGCGCCTATGGCTCTGCCTTTGCACATTCAACAGGTGCCTCTGTCTGTTTTTTGTTCTTTAAACCTTTCCCTTCTCTTTGACCTGATGTTTTTAACTTTATTTATTTTGTCTTCAGTTATTTTAGTGTATGGGTGCTGTTTTTTCATGTGGTATATCTTTTATTTATTACCTCTGCGGAGGTGGTTAGGTTTTTGGTATTATTAGTGTGTGTGTCATAGTGTCTGTAAAAATGATACCTCAAAAGGTTTTGAATATACTCCAATAAAACTTTGTAGGGGTGTAGAGTTGGGTCATGTTAACAATCCATTAAAATTTGGCTTACCGTATTTTCCGCACTATAAGGTGCACTTAAAATCCTTTAATTTTCTCAAAAATCGTCAGTGCGCCTTATAATCTGGTGCGCCTTATCTATGAATTCTGGCTGTGTTTACTGACCTCGAACCGATTTTATGTGGTACACGGCGCTCAAAAATCTGTCAAAAAATGTTTTAGTAGGACTTTGCTAAGCTATGAAGCTGCAGTTTGAGGGCTTGTCTGAGCATTACGGCTACCGCAGTCAGGAGCCTCGGGACTCATAGTAATCTGGGTCCAAAACTCCGCCCGTTTCAGGTCCCAAAGTCAAACGAACACTGCGGCATCACTGAGAGTTAAAAACTGTGTAAATTCTTTCATCTTTAATAAAATGATGAGCGTTGCTGCTTTACCAGGTGTAACAATTAAGTTGAACATCCAGGCATCCATGAAAACAGAATTTATTAAATTGAACTGAGTTACAAGTTAGCAGGAAGTTAGC
>VUQG01002809.1:0-15015 GCA_015106755.1 Etia nguti
GCCAGGCTTAGACCGTCTGTTTCTCTGATTTCAGTCTCAGTCTCTCTGACTGAGTGAGTGAATGACAGTCTGTGTGTCTGTCTGTTTTTCTCAGACGGGTGAAGTTTAAGATAACACGGAGGTGTTACACAATTCAAATTGGCCATTACAAAATGCATTTTTCACACATCCTCCTTGCTTTAACAATCAATTGAATTTTTGTTTGCTTGTTTGTTTGTTCATTTGTTTTGCTGTCTCTCAGTTTTATGCTTGTTCCCAGGACATGGCAACAAAATGGATTGTTTGACCAAACACCTTTGCAAGTCTAGATGCAGCCCTTAGACCCTCTGTTTGCAAAGAGCAGCCAGTAAGAAGAAAGCTGGCTTAAAGGGAGTGGGGCTAAATTTTTTTTATAAATGGCTCAATGCTTCCACAGTCTCTCTACAGCACTCACCATACTTCTACTAGATTAGTTAAACTATCATCTTTGCAGGCGACTACACTAACGAATAGAATAGAATAGAATAGAATAGATCTTTACTGTCACTGTTACAAGAACGAGTTTGGCATCTCTCCATTAGCAGCATGTGGATTTTTACATTAAAGCTCCTTTAGAAGGAAAAAGAAAAACAGTTTAAGAGGTGCCTACACAGGGAATGTATGTAATAACGTATAAATAAAGTTGAGCAACTTCTATTTTTGAAGCTATACACTGATCAGGGATAGCATTTTGACTACTGACAGGTGAAGTGAATAAGACTTATTATCCCATCATCATGGCACCTGTTACTGGGTGGGATGTTTTAGGAAGCAAATGAACATTTTATTGTTAAAGTTGGTGTGTTAGAAGCAGGAAAAACGGGCAAGCGTAAGGATTGGAGCACATTTGACAAGTGTTCAATTGCGTGTGGGGATGCATAGCTACAGATCAGTCAGGGTGCCCATCCTGACCCCTGTCCACTGCCAAAAGCACCAAAACAGGAAACGTGAGCATCAGAACTGGAGCACGGAGCAATAGGAGAAGGTGGCCTAGTCTGAAGATACCACAGCACACCTTCAGGGGCCTAGTGGAGTCCATGTCTCGATGGGTCAAGGCTGTTCTAGCAGTAAAAGGGTGACCAACAAAATATTAGGCCTCAGGTTGTGAGCATGGCAGCTCCACCCACCTGCTGTTCAAACCTTCTGTTTGCAAGAGGCAGCCAATCCGAGAGCTGAAACAATATGTTTAAGATAGTGCATGGAGTGTGAACTGAGGGTCTACACCAAGGTCAGTTATTTTGAATTTTAATTTGGATCTACTCTGGTAGAGCCCAAGAACATACGTATGTGGCAGAACTGAGCATAACAACTCCACTCCAAACGGGAAGAAATGTGACGTATGAACCACAACACACAAGTTAATTACAGAAACCATAAGTAACTTTTGCTAAAATTTCTCCAGGATTATAGACTGGATATATATACTATATACTGTCCTATAAACCAGCTAATTTTGTGCCTTAATGTGAAAGTGCTATGATTAAAAAAACCCTGGCTTTTATTTAGTAAGCAGGCAAATAGAAAACCAAAGAAAGTTCTCAGTTTGGCCTGAAACAAAGATAACAACCAGTATTTTGGTATACAACTTGTGGGGCATAGTCTGCTTTAAAGTGGCCTTAACGTGATTGAGACCTGACTGTTATGTAATTTAAAAAGCTTAAAACCAGCCCTGTAAATGGCGCACCACTTGAGACAGATCTGTTAGAAACAGTTGCCAGCTAACCCACAATTTCCATCTCCAACACAATATTGTTTAGACGTCTTTCTTCGCTCTCCTCCACCTGACTCACTCTCTCACCGCAGGCTTTGTCACAGTCTGTTTCGCCCAGGCCGCCTCCGTCTGTCTCCTCCACATGTCTCCGAGGTCTGATATGCCTCGGCCTCCCCACGCCACAGTGTTTAGACAAACTGAGAGAGACAGAGACACGCTGACTGTGGCAAAGAGAGATGCTAAAATTTCTGCCTTCTCTTTCTCTAAAACTAATCCTGATATTGGTCTCAGAGGCTTTAAAGACTGGATGGTTAAATCCCATAGGAGTAAACAGATGATGGGCTCAGTATGGGAAAACCCAAACAGTGGAAATGAGAACTAGCTTTCACTTTCAACTTTGGGGGAGGTTTCAGTATAAACATATTAGGAATTCCCCCATAAAGGTTTAATCAGAATAGAGTTAGGGGTTTAAAATTCTTCGTGCCTGTCCTCATCTGAAAAAAGGGATCGTAATTTTCTTTTTCCAACACTTAATACACATATTAGCAGGAACAAGAAAAGGCCATTCAGTATAGTAACAAAGAAACATGCCTTATGGAAAATGCTGGGTGTGCAAAGCATTTGGTTTAAATGGTTTGAATCCAGTGTCCTGGCAACATTTATTGTTGTTCCATGAACAATATTTTCCCTGCATAACTAAAGCAGTTTCTTGCCTAACTACTAATACTATGAAATACAGACTGGAGTATCTGCGGGTTGAACCACTGACCTTCCAACTGATAGATAACCTGTTCTCCTTCCGGAGCTACAGCCAGCCCATAGTACCAACTTTAGTAGTAATAATTAGAAATATGTTTTTTTTCTGTATCAGTCTTTATCAATCCCTCAAACATCCATGTGGAGGAATTTGGGCCCATTGTTCTTAACAATGTTGCTTCAGTTCATTGAGGTTTGTGGGTATTCATTAACACACAGCTCTCTTAAGGTCCAACCACAGCTTTTTAATCAGGTTTAGGTCGGTACTTTGATTGGACCATTGCAACACTTTGATTCCTTATTTTTTCAGCTATTCTGTTTTAAATTTACTGCCGTGTTTGCATCGCATGACCCAGTATCAGCCAAGCTTTAGCTTTTTTTTAGGACAGATGGCCTCCACATACAGAGGAGTTCGTGGTGAGTCACGACTGCAAGGTGCCCAAGGTCCTGTGGCTGCAAAACAAACCCAAATCATCACCCTTTTAAACCACATCTGTTTTGAGGTGTCGTGCTGTACATTAACGTCAAAATTCGGCACTTTGGTCTCGTCTGTCCAAAGGACATTGTTCCTGAAACCTTTTGGTTTGATCAGGTGTGACTTTGCAGACCTACAGTAAGCTGTGCTACTATATTCTATTTAGAGAGAAGAGATTTTCTGCTGGCAACCCTTTCAAACAAGCCATACTTGTTCAGTCTTTTTTTTAATTGTACTGTTATTAACTTTAACATTTCACATGCTAAATGAGGTCCACAGAGTCTGAGATGTAGCTCTTATGTTTTTTTTTTAACAATTTCTATGAGCATTACACAATCTTTTTGGGTGAATTTGCTGAGACATCTACTCCTGGAAAGGTTGACGCATTGTGTTAACTCACACCTGAATGCTCCAGAGCAACAAACTGTTAACATTTCTGCTTTTATAGAGGTGCTCACACCTACTGGTAATCAGTTAACTGAGCACATTTGATTAGCTGCACTTGGCTGCTACTTACCCTCGTAATTCCTATAGAAGCAGTAAGGTTTTACTCTGATTTTCACATAACTGCATAGATTTCTGTGAAAGCTTTCCTTTTAAGTATTAATTGATTATTCAAGAAAGATTCCAGCCACGTGGAAGTCTGGCTTTTTAAAGTAGCAGCAGCGACAGTGGCTGCTGCAGTGGCGGTCGAGGCTACGGTGGTGGATGTCGTTTTGGGTCACAGTTACTCCCTGACTGCCTGAAGTGTCTCCGTCATCTAACACACACCTATCTGTCCCCGAATCCGTCTATCCATTTATCCACTAGAGCCTGTCATCAAACCCTCCCTGTACACGAGTATGCGTGTTTGTAAGTGCGCTCTTTAAATAGACACTCTGCTATGTGTTTAAAATGCAAAGTGAAAGCCTAACACCATAACCCTCCAAAGACATGAATGAATCCTTCATAAACAGCTCCTGTCAAAACCCTGGACTCTCTCCAGCTCACTTTCTCTCTCAGGAATCTACTGTTTGTTGTCCAAGTCAATACTCTCCTCGCCTTCAGGTTTTCAATAGCCCAGCTTCCTGGGTGTGACAGAAACATTCCCTCTTACACACACTTCAAAGAAAATGTCAGATGAAATTCTCAAGGACACGTATTGAAGGTCTGTGTTCTGTGCCAGGACAGAATCCCTAGAGCAGATTAGGCTCCCAGTTGTTTCCTCTGACCTAAAGCCACTTGGCCAAACTTGGTTCAGCTTGGTTGGAGTTTGGGGCTGCCGTCTGACACAGAGATGCGTGACCCAATTTGGATTTCTGGCATGAATTGAAAGTGTGCTTTTTAAGCTACCGTGCAGAAAATGTATTGCTTTGCCATGGTTACCAAAAACAAAATCCAAAGCACACTTTTTATTGGTGCAATCTAAAGTGGAACATTTAGGTGGTAAAAGAAAAAAAAAAAAACAGTGCAGTGCAGTGCAGAGGCAGTCATGGTCAGCCATTGGTGTTTCCAACCACATTTCTGACACACCCTCAATTTAGTCTAACTTTTTTTCTTTTTGTTTCCTTTTTCTTTTTTTTGGTGGGGTTTTTTTTCCTTTGTTTTGTTTGTTTATTGCTTTTGGTCCCTCCAAACAGCAGGAAGCAAAGGCAGTCATTTAACCCCTAAAAAATAGAGAGCACAAAGTGCAGTTTAGGTTCAGGGACAAATATGACTTGGCCGCACTCTGCTCTGGATGCAAAGCATGATTTAGTGGCAGAATAAAGGAATGTGGTTTTTTGTGCATCGAGTTATTTCTCTAGACAGAATCCAGGTTCCCCGGCTGCTGTCTCACGTAGCTCGTGACGTGATCAAAGAGGATGGCCAAACACTATCAATGTGTTCTTATCATTCTATGCATGCCACTTTTCACAGGACAGATAAGATGGAACAATCACTGCATACCTTTACGTTTGTGCAGAAGAGACAATGGTCTACAGTGGGCCGTTATTGTCCTTTAGCTTTGGAATTTCATAGACAGAAAGGCAAAGAAGAGAAAGAAAGACCACTTGGTACCTACATGTTCTTCCAGGTGAGCTAAACGTTTTTTAAAGCTTTAAAACACACCGCAATGGCACAAAAATACTAATGTATTCAGATATTATTTATATCAGGTAACATTCATGTTGCTGTTGATTTTTACTTCCCGGTTTCTCCTGTATATTTAAGTCCTAACCGTGAAACCAGTGGACATGTGCAAGAGCTTAAAATTCAGTTCACAGGCTCAATAAATCAGTTTAGCTTCAGTGGTGGTGGGGAGTTTTTGATTGCCTTCAGACTTTTAAAAGTAAACACTCTCAGTCCACAGAGGAAGGTATCCCACTGAGGTTTACTGTAGCTGCAGCTAAAATTCAAATGAGTCAAGCGTCATGCCTGTGTTAAAAAAAAAAAAAAAAAATACTGTGGACATTCCTCCTCGTCAGTCATTATTTTTTTTGGCCCTGGAAGTACATTCGTACACCTGAACTGGACCCTCTGTAAACTGCATTACTGTACTGCAGAAACAGTCGGCCTCTATATGGCACCGACTGCCAAAGAAAACACGGAGGGCGCTTCAAATGAAAACACACACACATGCATGTATACACGGCGGGTTTAAGAGTTAACCTAAAGCATGATTTTAGCAACAGAGCTGGGTCAAGACATGAAGGATTAGGCCATGATGGGCAGTCTTCAAAATAAAAGGGCCAAATTTGGCACTCATATGAACCACTTATAAGAATTAGATAGAAAGTCTTCATTTGACATCTGTTTTTGTGAAGTCAATTAAAATGCTTGAAACAAAATTCTTTTATCTGTCTTTACTTGCTTTTACCTCTGATAATCTGTGGAAGACAAATACCAAGCAATAATTCACCTTGTGCAGTGAAGGTGTCTTTTGTAGCATCCTGGTGCCATCATAGTTTTGTCAGTGTTGTCACTGACATTCGTGTGCGTTGGAGTCCACCCTGTCTCACAGATGTATACTTGTTTCCTCCACATAGTTGTTCTTTTTAGATCAACCAGTCAGTAATGATGTTGTATTTTAGTGATAGAGATTACTTGACAAATCACAACTGAGATGCAGTAAATCTTGGAGTCACCGGTGGACTGAAACAATTATTCACACTACTCTTCTGATTCTGTTCCAGGCCTCTCAGACCAGTTATATTCATCTTTTAACTTTTAATGTTTATTGCATTTGTCTTGTTACTATAGGAAGGTGGAGTCTCTAAGCATAACTGTGCCCCCAAAAGTAATTATTTAGACACCTTTTCACAGAGTGAGACACAAAGTAAGTTTAGCTATCTTGGATTGAAGTAGTACACAAAATTGCTCCCACATGTTTCCTGAAAATGAACATATTCTTCATCAAAATCTCTTAAATCTTTCTCTCGTGAATCTTTGCTTTCCCCTCTGATAATTGTTTTCTTCACGGAGCTGAAATATTATTGGTAGAGAAGCAGGCCAACGTTGCCTGCCTTGTCCGGACTCTGCACGTGCGCCCTTGTGTGCGTCTTTGAGGTGCGCAGTGCTTTATCTGCCAGAGCAAGAGAGTGGCTTGATGTGTGGATTCTGAGAACCCACTGAGAATCTTACTTGTTTATTTTACAGTCGAGCTGACTGTTGACGGTAGGCCAAATGACCCTTTAGCTGCCGGGAAATATCCCGGTGCTCCCGGCGGGCAGTCCGCCTCTGCTTTGGAATTTATAAAACCACTTTCAGGCTTCCGGAAGCTGTTTGCTCTCCACAGACATCCAGCTGTTCTCCAGCTAGTCTACGATCACTTTTTGCATTTCTAATTTGAACAAACACTGCAGTATTCACCACTGATGTTGTTTTTTTATATACATATATCAACTTGTATTTTTATATATATATTATAGTTTTGCTTTAGCTTTATAAAAATATCTCGTGATATCTATGGATGTGCTGAAAAGTGGCTTTATTTTGAAAAGCAAGGGCGGAAGTTATGTGCCTCATCGTCTTTAACTTTGAAGCTTAGAGTGAACTGAAGCCACCGTGACCGCTGCGCTCAGAGCAAACGGCGCTCACAGAGAGACACACACAGAGAAGAGATCAGTCTCACCTCCTTTCATACTTCGGATCAGATCTCTCCATCATGGATTCGCTTCTGGCTCGCTCTCTCTTCTCCGCCGGATAAACCTTTGGACTTACTGTCGTATCATGGGAATGTACCGTGGGTGCGCTCGAACCCGTGGATTTATACAGCCTTAATGGAAATCATGTCACCGCAGCAGGGGACCATGGGACAGAACAGGTCCGACTCTCTGACGGGAGAGAGCAAGGCGCTTCCCGACAGCAAAAAGGTACCTCTGAAGTCTTGTAACGTTATCTAGGCGCACTTTCTGTTCCTGTGTGCCCGTTTTTGCGCATCGGGCGCGCTTGTTGTGGGTCTTCTTTTACTTTTAAATGACAGTAATGCACAGAGCAGTATCTGCAAAAGCGAGATAAAAGGCCGAACGCACATTTCTGTTCCTGGCTTGTTGGCTTCATTGTGTTATTTTCTGATATGTCTTTTTTAAATGTTTTTTTTTTTTAAATTAATCTTTCAACCCTCATCTGTGTGCTGCGCATCACATCGAGACGAGCGTTAGGACTGGATTAAGACGCTGTTGGCGTGAGCTTGGCTGTTCCTCTTCCATTGTTATTGTGATTGTACATAGTATGAACGTTTGTGTTATTGAATCTGTGATCAGAGTTTTTCACAGGCTTGATCAAGTTTTGTCCTTGAAGATTTGTGAGGATCCACCCTGTGCACGTGGAATACTGTAATCTTAAGTGTGGAAAAAAAAAACAAAACCAAAGGACTGGGTTCTGGTCATTTTTTCCACCTTGTGATATATTATTATTCTACAAAAAGTTGAACTTTTTACCCAAGAAAAGCCCTTAAAAAAAAAACAGGCCATTACTTTGTTTTTTCATGCTGAGTACAGAAAGTATGGCTGAAGCCAAACAACAGAAAAAATACAAAAAGCGATTATTTGTTAATTTCACGGGCAACACGGGCATGGATGTTGCGCCTCAGTTAGTTGCGGGGATTCTCTTCACTGAGAGCACTGAGTATTTAAACAGAAGAGGGGAAAAATAAACACAATTTCACGTGTCATTCCACATTACTGCCTGTGCTGTAAATCGAGGGCTCTGCATTACAATTATTTCATGTAAATATTTCCCACCAGATCTTCGTTGCTGATAGAGCAGGCGATTCCCAGCGGCTGCTGAATGAACGCGCAGCGCCCCCCTCCTCACGCCCGTTTAAAGCAAGTAACTGCAGCTTTCAGCAAGGGAGGATGTGAGCGCTAAGTGTGAACATAAAAGTACCGAAATGCCTCCCTGAGAGCAACAACTGGGTTAGAAAAGTTGACCATAGGTTAACAGGATGTGCATGATGGTTGGCAGTTATAATATGTACTCATATGATCTTCTCCTCTAGTTACTTCTGCACAGCACACTGGTGTTTTTGTGAGTATTTCACCACTTTCCAGGCCTGGAATTTTATAGTGAAAAATAGTGTTATGGATTTACAAATGATGTTGTAAATGTAGCCCACCCCAACCCCTCCTTTCTCTTTCCCTTCTCTGAGCAATTGCTGCTCTTTGGCCTGTCTGCAACACACTGGGCTCTGCTCAGCCTTAGGAAGTTGTGAGAAATGCAATCTGTCAGCCAGAGCCTCACCGAGTGAGAAAATGCTCATGAAAATAGAGTTTCCACATGCATCTCTTTGAGAAGGACTTGTTTTTTCCTCTCGGATATTTCTGTGAGAATGTGCTTTCTTGAACTGTACGTGACAGACATGACAGGTACATAATGTGTACTTGTCCTGCAGCTTTACAGTCCAGACTTCCTCTTTGGCTTTAGTGCACAGCCTGAATAATTTAAGACTTGAGGCTTCAGGGTGTCCTGCATCGTGTCATTCGGCACGGCAGAACAACAGGCTGACACCTGTCACCAACGTCGCTGGTGCGTTTGAAAATCTGCGTGGAAACCTCTATTACTAACAGGAGTTTGTTAGGAGAGGAATGTCACCCTTAAGTAACTCCAAAAAGACTCCGGGAAGCCGAGTCTTATTTAATTTGGGTCGCTACTTTAATTATTTCTTGCCTTCCTCTGATTGAATCACTGTAGTATATGTCGTGGAGGAGGAGGAGGGGGAGGTATTGTGAGCTAACAAGGTTTTGGTATGCTGTAGGTTTAAATGAAATAGCTGTGGTGGACATAAAGATGCCTGTCATACTTCTGTGAGTGAGCGCACCATTTATCATGCCACAGTGGGAATATGTGAACCGTCATAAACATCACACGACGATGATATATTTCCCCGCTCCGGCCATCTTTTCTGTCTCGCTGTCACTTATTTTTCTGTCTGCCTCCATCTCGCTCGTTTCCTCTTTTCCCTCCTTTTTAACTGCTGTCACTTCTTCTCTTTGGTTAGTCGCTTTCTTCCCTTCTCTGTAAGTCCTGTATTTCCTGCATCGACCACAGCTAAACAGCCAGCTCAGAGCGGTGCTGACTGTGTACTTTGCTTTCCGTCTCTATAGCCATTGCGTGTTGCACCAAACCGAAAACAGTGACGCAAAGTAATGTCTTGCACTGACCCACGTCTCTCACCTCTCTCTCTCTCTGACTGTGCAGAAGATGAAGACCCTGGCGCAGAGACGACAGTCAGCTCCTTCACTGGTCATCAGCAAAGCACTCACCAGATCAAGAAGCACGTCCAGGTATCAGCAAACACACATACAGCTGCCAGCTGCTGTCACCACTCTGTGCCATATTTCTCCCCTTTTTCTTTATAAACTATTGACCCTAGCATGGCATGCTTTATAAAGGCTTTATAAACTGTATTTAATGTATTGAAAACCTCCTTTTCCTGCTTTCTTTGCCTAGTAACCTGTTATTTTTTTTACACATGCAGACTTTAAAGATTGTTTAAACATAACTTTTCTAGTTGCTCATGTTTGCAGACTTCATGCATTTTGATGGATATTTGCACTGACTCAAAAACTTCTTTTATTGACATTTCCTAGAAAGTACTTACCTGTGGGTGTGATGAGGTGATATGCAAGGGTCTAGACAAGAAAGAAAGTATAGCTAGGAGGCTGAGATAAAAATCATTGATTAGAAAATATATGCCTCTGATGAGCAAAAGTGGAAGCCTGTGGTTCCAGGTCTGAGGTGCTTAGTCTTTCAGACACACATTAAAGTGTCTAATTTCATCACTTAGATTCAGATATTTCTTCCCCTTTCTGTCACGTTCAGTGTCCTCAGACATCAGAATTAAGACTTCCAGGCCTTCCTGACTCATTCATGGAGGGCTTTTAAATCCTCACTTCCGTCAGAACTATCGGGCTTTTCATCACCCTCGTATCTCACAAATCCTTTCATCCTCCTTCAACAGTTTCGGAAATAAGCCATTACAAACCCTCCGGGAAGGGTATTTATTTACTAGAAACTTTGTTTCTGTTATGCACTCTGTTTAATTTTCTGCCAGTGCCAGCTTTTTGGGGTTTCTAGAGGAAAAAACACTTTGAGGCAGGCTGGCTTTTCAAAACACTTTGAGGCTTTAGAATCTTAAGTTTGTATGTTGTCATGATTTCACCTACAAGCGAGTGCCTGGTGAATAAACCTGATGTGTTCCCACTGCCAACTTTACGGTATAGAGAAGTGCTATTGGCAGCTTTTATGGAGATCAGGATAGGGTGGTAAATCTCCACAATTTAGACAAACTCTTAAATAGGCCAGTGTTGTTGTAGGGTCTGTGTGTGTCTGTGTGTGCATATGTGCTAGACAGAGTTAGAAAGACAACTTACATGCTCCTTTTTAATGCACAGTGAGACACCATGAGACGATTTATTGAATGAAAGACAAACAGAGGCTGCCTGAGAGTCTGTCCAAGTCTGACCTGTGTGTGTGTGTGTGTGTGTATGTGCGTGTGTGTGAGCTGACCTGACGGTCTCAGCTGTCACCCTTAACCCCTCACCTCACATCAGGAGGCTTAGAGGCCGGTGGAGGTCAGCTAGGGTCAGAACCTAACATGTCAGTGAGTGTGTGAAGTAGTTATTAAGGTCCGGATATGTGTGTGCAGGGGGTGCTACCAGCAGAGTGGTTAGATGACTCAGAGTAGGTAAAGGCTGATGTGACTTTGAATCAGCAGGTGCTTTTCTTTCTTTCTTTCTTTTTTAACTGGGCACTTTTTATCACCAATGCATATTTGTTGGTGTTAAGATTTGCAAACCACGTGAAGGCTGTTATAAAACCCTGGAGCCCCAGTTAAAGCAGTTAGAATGGATATATCCATGTGCCAGCAGGTCTTGGCAGTGGGTTGCACATCATTGTATCACTGCTGTGTTCTTTAAAAAGGCTCTGCTGCTGTTACAAACTCTTCTTGCACAGATTTTTACTGTAAGCAAGCTGCTTTTTTTGTTCTATTTGACTACTTCTAGCACTTATAGGCTGGGATTTATTGTCCTGTCCTTAACTTTATGCTAAAGAGCTTCTCTCTGAGAATAGCTCTGACTTGCTCAGTGACCTGTTGGTCTGGCTTTTTCATCTTGTTCATGGAGTTGAAGCTGTTACTCACTCACAATCAGTTCATTTTTCAGAATTGAAAACAGCTGGAAAAAAACAGGTTTAAATATTAAACAGTGCAGAGCAGCTAAAGCAGCTACAAAGTGAAACAGTCTCCAAACTGAAACACACCTCAGGCTTTGATTTGAGTTTCTGTTTTTTTTTTTTTTTGTGTGTCTCATCTTTGAACTCTTTCCCCCTTTTTTTCTTTGCTCATGACTCGTGCAGTCAGTGAACAGCGCTGAGTTTTGGCTCCCGCTCACGTTTTAAAATAACAGTGCTATACAATGAAGCTGAGTTCTGAGGTACCGGGGAAAAAAACAAAAAACAAGACGAAGGATTTAAAAAAAAATTGGCATGGTGAAGTTTCCATTGTTTGGAGTGTGTCTTTTTCACAAGACATTTTTTTTTTCACAGCTTCTACTTCTTTCCTTCCCCTCTGTCTCTGAGATGAGTCCTTGTCTGCATTTCCCATCAGCCCTAAGAGGCACCGAAAGGGTCTCTGGACCTTTAGCGCAGCCATTTACATCACCTCCACGCACAAACTCTCACACTTCATCTCGAAGTATAACGTCATCCCTTTGCCTCTAAGCTACAGTGCGGGGGATTATGGGTCCCCCTTCAACCTTCAGGCAATGAAATCTATACACACGGACCCTTTCTGACCTCACACTTTCACTTGCTATCAGCCGCAGTGTCACCGCAACACACACGCACACATAAATGTGACACCCACACGGCTCTTTACTTAATCTCAAATCTAATCTTATTCCTGAAAATTGAGTAATGACTTTTAGAAATGTAAAAAATAAAAAAACATTTTTAAAAAATCTCAGTTTTCAGTTTTTTTCCTGTTCGTTGACTTCTGGATCTCAAAATGACAAATACAAGAACACACACCCACTTGCACATCATGCAAAAGTCATTTCCTGGTTGTAATAATGAGCTCTGTTAAGGATATCATGGCTGACAGCCCCTAGGCAATTCTAGCTCCTGATTCTGACCTCATCCCTGTGTGTGTGTGTGTGTGTGTGTTTCCTCGTCTATATCAGGGCACTGGTGTCAGGCTGAACTAACATTATATTTTGCCTATGAACCTATCTCATGCATGCAGAGCAAAAAAAGGTCAAGGTTTAATTGTTTTATGTGCAATAGTAAGTTGTTACCGAGTTACTGTTTATGGTTATTATAGTGTATCTGAATCAGATGTTGCCTGGCTGTTCAGTTTCCTTCAAATCTGTAGAGCTTTTTAGCCCTTTTTAGCTTTTTGTTTCAGCCTCTCCATCCTTTTAGGGGTCCAATTAGCAATAGAAACATGCAAAATAGTCCCCTTTTCAAGTTTTAGGAAGGTTAAGGAGTTGTTCTGTAGAAAGCTCCACTGTCTTAATGGAAAAAGGCACCTATACAGATAAAAAAATTCAAAGCTCTTGACCTAGTTACAAGTATAGTAGGAATGTAATTCAGAAATGTGTGAGTAATGAAGTGAGTAATCTCTTTATTGTCAGTCTTACTGCAGTTTTTTGGTTTTTTTATGCCGTGATGAACAAAAGCTTCCACTGTGATTCGGGCGATGGTGCGGAGTGGAGTGTGTTTATGCAAAAATGATGTTTTCTTAAATCCGCTTGTTAACAGACGGTCTCTTTTCACTGCTTCGTGCACAGAGATGCCAATTGTTGCTTGTCTGAAGATCTTTTATCTGGGACAAAGAGGTCAGGCTGTTGGTGATTCAATCCTCCTCATACAGAAACACATGCAAAGGTTCAACGGGTGACATCTCTTGTAGATGGGGGAAGGGGGTCTCCAAATTAAATAATGTTATCTGCACGTCACCAGTCTCTCCTCTGCTCTCTGTTTCATTGTGTGCAGAGGAGAAGAAAGAAGAAACTAGCTCTGACTGAATACTGCTGAACTGTGCTAAAATGTAATGAATGCACATAAGATGAATACAGTACTTAGCTTCTTACATTATTTTCCTTTCAATTTCTTTCCTCTTTAATTTCTTGTGGCTTGGGCTTCCCCTTTAAGGCCGTGAAAGAGGAAACACGGACATCTCTGCCTTTGCGCTTTCTTCCTATCTTTATTTTTATTCCCTGTCAGAATTTACACATTTCGTAAAATATAAGAGTGAGGCTGAAAGTTTGCTCTGAACATATTTCCATGTATTTGCTTCTTCTTGCCATGTGTTGGGTTAATACAGGAAAAACAGATTTGCCACCAAAGACAAATTAGCTGCAGACAAACTAATGACACAGATGATGCACAGAGACACATAAATGACACTCAGAGTTCTTCTCAGGGTTATTATCAAAGCTGAGCAGATGGGCAGAGTTATATAAGTGTGTGTCATTTCTGCCCTGAGGGAGCCAGTCTGTTCGTCTAGGCTGACTGTTTGACAGCTGGGGAGACTTTAAACTGTTGGACAGCAACTGTGCATCGAGACACAGCGATATAAGCAAAACAACATATCAAGCCTCACTAGGGTCCTGATATACTGGGAAATACCTGGAACTGGAAATAAATGGTAAAAAAGAAAGTGGAAAGAAAAATGTGAGGAACGAAAGCTAAGCAACAAACAAGACAAGCATAGAAAGTTCCAGCTGTTTGTCCAGATGTTTTCCCTCTGGGTATGTAGCACTTACACCTGATGGATCATACTTATGTCCATGACTAAGGCTTTACTTATCTTCCTCATCCCAGCCTCCATGATTTAAATACTCGGTGGACTACATGTGTGCCTTTGCTGCTCGAAGCTGAGGAGATGCCACAGCCACAGGCTTTTCTTTACACGTGAAGAAGTCCCTTAGTTTGCCTCCATTTCTTCCTGCAGCTGGGTTTTCATTTGGGCCGTCACAATAAGTTAACAGAGTCTGGCTCAGTGATGAGGATGCTTTTCTCTGCGATTCAAATTTGGTCTTTTTATTGAACACCAGTTCTGTCTTCTTCATTCTCTGTACGCTTGCTTTTTATAATTCCATCCCTCAAGCTTTATAACTTCATAGTTCTCGGTTTCATAGTGTTATTTTCTTTTCTCGATACGCTCAACTCCTCATCAATCAGGCGTTTAACGATTAGGAGCCATTTTTTCAGTCAATTTTTGCTGTGTAAATAAAACTCACTTGTGACTGTCATACTGGATGATTTATGCTGATAAGACTTTTATGCAGAAATGTTTCCCGCTCCTGCTTAAATATTCATGCAGGGACATTAGTATGCGGCGTTGTGCAGTTCATTGTACAACTCCCGCTCCCCCCTCCCATATCGAGTTTTAGAAAGTCAACAGTTCTCATGGAGCCATGTCTGAACAAAGGTGGCCATGTATGCGCGGGCGGGGTGGACGCTCAATTTGTCAACATCACACGATGCACAATGGAGCCATTAGCTGTGCATCCATCCGATTCAGCTGTCACTCTTACATTTAGAAGGAAGGGATGTGCGGTGAATACGGAAGATGTTGCCCTTTTTGTGG
>VUQG01002811.1:1179-22347 GCA_015106755.1 Etia nguti
GAACAATATCAGCCTGACTTCATAAACCAGTGGTGTCCAAACCCAGGCCTCGACGGCCGGTGTCCTGCAGGTTTTAGATGTGTCCTTGATCCATCACAGCTGATGTGAACTTCAAAACATGTTTTGAAGTTCTCCAGAGGCCTGGTATTGAACTAATCATTTGATTCAGGTGTGTAGACCCAGGGTGATATCTAAAACCTGCAGGACACCGGCCCTCGAGGCCTGGAGTTGGCCAAGCCTGTCATAAACAGTCTGTGTGCTTGACTGGCCTGCCGGCAGTCCAGATCTGTCTCCCACTGAAAATGTCCGGTGCATCATGAAAGAAAATCAGACAGCCGACCACGGGCTGTTATTTACAGCAGGAATTGCAAAGATTTTGTGTAAAATTGCAACAACTAATTTCTTCAGTTCCAGAAAGATTAAGGTGTGTAATTAAAAGAAAATGTGATGTGACCCAGTGGTAAAGTTGCCTCAGTCCCAACATTTTCGGAGCGTGTTGCATCAAGGGTCAGCAACCCTGCCATGAACTGTAAACTGTCCACAGTGAAGCTGAAACTTGGACACGATTAAGTGTTCCAACAGGACAGTGATCCCAAACACACATCAAAGCTGGTTTTGAACAGATTAAACGAGCCAACTTGAAGCTCCTGGAATAGCCTTCCCCACCTCAACCCTATTGAAAATTTGTGGATCACACTTAAAAACCAGGTCTGTACCAGGAAACCAACCAATTTAAATGAATACCCATAATTCTTCCAAGACTGGTCAAATATCCAGCCAGAGTTATGCTAGAAGCTTGCTGATAACTGCCAATAGCCTCTGGTCAGGGTGCACCTTTAACCAGTATTAGGGGGTGTATATATATACACTTTTGCCCTTGTGGTTTGGAAAAAAACAAAAAAACAAACTTACTTACCCCTACTTGATAGAATCCTGTGGCTACAAATCAATATTTAAAAAAAAACACAAAAAACTATAAAGTTGTATAAGCTTTTTTGTAAATTGCAAACAACTTAATAAAACCCCTAGCAAAGGTAGGACTTATTACACTACCCAGGTTTACCAAGCAGCCAGTTACAAACTCAGTGATCAATTACTCATTTGATACAAACAAATCCTTTTCAATATTTATTAGAAAGTTAAAGTACATCTTGAAGGAAATTAAAACATGCTTTTCCTGCACAAGCCCCAAACTCCTCGGCATAAACGATTCAAGAATATAAATGAGGCAGTCAAACAGTAGTATTTTGGTGTCAACACCATCTGAGGCAGCAATCCAAAACAAAGCTGTGTCCATTTTAAAAAGTAAAGAAATCACAATTAAAAAAACAAAACACACTTCTAGAGAAGGCACTATACATAGATAAGGACTTACATAAAGACAGTACATTTTTTAAAAAAAAGAAGAAAAAAAAAAGAGGGTATGCGTGAATAGACAAACAGCAAAAACTGATTAACTGAAGTCATTTTAAAGCAAAAGAAGTGAAAGATTCTCTGCATTTGCAGGTTCTCAGGACTTGCTGTTCATCTTTGTCATGCATGACATAATACTCTGAACCCTTTTCATGTAGAAAATTGCCAGTATAATGGCAGTTTAAAGCCCATGGCAGTGAAACCAAAACATGCTGGGCCACAGTCTCTTGCAGAGGGAAAAAGACCCATCATAGGAAGGTGAGCAGGCTCAGGATTTCTTGACAGGGCAGGTTGGAGGCAAGAGCCTGTGTGAGTTGGCACGCACCCACTGGTGGTCGATGACACTCTGTAGCGGGAGGCGATCGATGGGGTTGTGGCGAAGCAGCTTGGAGATCAAGTCTCGGGCGCCATCAGAGACAACTTTAGGGAACTTCAAGTCCACCTGCAAATGGAAAGATTTGATTAATGCATTCATCAGCAAAGGGGAACGCTAGGATTCTTAAAAGTATTAGCTGACTCTCAAACTGCTAGGTACAGTCTAGTTTGATAATCATTTCCTGATGCATGAGATGTAATGATCCAGTCAAGTTAGGAAAAAAAGAAAAGTTGTAAGATGTGTCATTTTAAGAATTTGTAACCAGGTATTTAAACATATAGATAAAAACATTTTTATGCATTTTCTAAATGTGGGGAAGGAATGAGCAGTCAAATGTTGTGCCCTTCAGAGTCATCCACATCTGCCAAGTCAGCTACTGTTCTTATGCACATGTTAGAAAAAAAATGCATAAGTTAGAACAAGCAGAGCTTAAATGAAATCTTTGCTTGTGACTTATTTTGTTCAGAATAATTATTAAGATCTGGGAAAACTTTGAGAGTGCCAAGAAAGTCCGCTCAGTGTAACACTTTAATTTGAGCTAAAACTCAAAATGAGTGTACTAAAACTGGTATGCATAGTGCTACAGAAGGTAAATTATCTTGTGTACTACACTACATTCCCAGAAGAAATAATGAAAAACCTACAAGAATTTTCCTTTTTCCTTCTGGTAGTTTTTTTAGTATAAAGTAAGAGCTAAAGGGAAATAAGTGGTCGACTAGACTGATACCTAAATGGCTTCTCTCACTACAGTAAAATCAGCTTCTTCTCTACAACTTTGAAACTTGTAACTTAATCATGAGATTTGACTGACCAAGTGCATTACACATGCAGAGAAACACCGACCTTCATAATCCTTTTGTACGTTTCTGAGTGGCTTGCTGTTTCAAACGGTGGGTTGCCGACTAAACACTCGTAGCAGAGGACGCCAATGCACCACAAGTCCACCTTTTCACTATGGGTGTGTCCCTCAATCATCTCAGGAGGAAGGTAGTCCAGTGTCCCGCACATTGTGCGACGTCTGGGAAGGTTTAAAAGAGGTGAGCAGGGCAGGGTGAACGGGCATCTTAAAGAGAGTGAAGTGGTGACAGTGTGGTTCCTCACCTTAGAGAAGGTGCATGGACTGACCAACCAAAATCAGCGATTTTCAGCTCTCCACGATAACCGAGAAGAAGATTCTCAGGTTTGATGTCACGATGAATTACTTTCTTCTCATGGCAATACATTAGTGCATCAGATATCTCCTCCATGTACTGGGATTTTAAAGAGGTTAGCATTAGGTTATAACTTCACTGTTTATGCAGTTCAGAGTACAGCATTTATTTGTCGCCTACAATTCTGGTTCAGTTCTTACCGTGGCAGTACGCCGATCATCAAATCTGCCACATCTCTGAAGCTCTTTGTACATTTCACCACGTGGGGCGTACTCAAGCACTAAAAACACCCTCTTACGGTCATGGAAGTAATTGTAGAAGCGCAGGATGTTTGGATGCCTAAGGAAATGAAGCAGAAGAGATTTAAATCAGCATGCTAAATGCACCAAATATAACCAGGCATTTTACAGTATGCATTTATACAATATCAGCCTAATTTATAAGAGACAAACCACTGAGAACACACCATTTCTTTGTATATCTTGTCTCCAGAGGCATTATACATGTAAATCATTTGTTAATAGCCCAGACATTAATTACATTTCTCATTTTATAGCATTTCCCTGTTAAAGATGTTTTTAAATTACACAATTTATTGAAATGTTTAGATATAGGAAGTACACAGCTCTCAGCTTTAACTTAGCATTTTTTGACCATTTGAATGGCCCTGTAACAGACAGTGGAGGGTTGCACATAGCCTTCCAAATGTGTGTGAATTATAGGACGTGTGTTATGATTGCCCTAAAATGAGACAGTCCTACAAAAGGTTATTTTGTACATTTCAATGAATGTATCACCACACTACTTATTTGAAAAAGTGAAACACATATTGTGCGACTGGTTAAACTTGTGTTTGTAATCATTTGATTGCAAACTCAGTGTGCTTAAGATGACCTAAAAGGAAGTAGAGCCAAAAAAAAGAAGAAGAAGAAGAATACTAACTTGAGATGGGCCTGAATCTCAATCTCTCTCCTGAGTTGATGCTCCACACCTTCTTTCTCCATCTGAGACTTGAACAACACCTTCAGCGCCACAATTGCTTGGAGTTTCTTCACTCTCGCAAGATAGACATTTCCAAACTTTCCCTTTCCAAGTGGCCGACCAATGTCAAAGTCATCAATGGAAATTTTCCTGAAATAAAAACAAACAAAAGGTCTTTTAAATATTCAGGACACAGACAACATATCAGGACTAGAGAACTAGCCTTAGGTAGTACACTTACTTTGAAGCAGAGTTGGAGGATGAGCCAAAGCATTCTCTCGCAGGACCTTAAAAAATAAAAAATAACACCACAATTAAAACTTAACAATTAAAAATTTCCTGAGGGATCTCAATCAGTTATCATAGCTTTGTGTATTGTGATTAGATTTTAATTTCATTTTGACTTTGTTTCAAATTCAATTTCAATCAGTTTTCAGAGTGGATATGAACATTTCAGTTTACTTTTTAATTTTCTGGATATTTTTTTTTAAGTTTGTTTTTTTAAATGTAGTTTTCCAGGTATATGTTGTTCGTTTTTCTTTTTTTTAAATAGAAATGAAAACTACATTTAATCAACTTTTTTCCCCCCCATATCCAGTTTTAGTTTAGTTAACTATAATAACCTTGGTCTCATCAGCATCTGCATGCAAGGAGGAAAGACTTACCTGTGACAGTATTTTTCATTGTGTCTGGTCGTTGCTTCACCACAACTCGCTGAGGGCCTGACAGGTTCGGTGTGGCAAACTGACATCAAGAGCAAACACAAAAACACAGCCATAAGTGATTTATTCATTCCACTATGGCTAAATCACTTACGTATTAATATTACTACTACTACTACAGGCAACCACTACAAAATTTTACCTACATATATTCTTGGACTTGTTCAAAGTGACTTTCAGTATTTTAATAACACCTCAGTCCAAGCTGAATCAGATATGCTTGCTAGGTTTAAACACAGTTAAAAGTAGTGGGCCAAGCAACATAAATTTTTACAATTTTCACTACTTACTGGTCTTTGAAGACCTCTGGGCTCGTAATTTTCCTTATTCTGTAAAGAAATAAATACAACTCACTAAACACAGTACATTTGAGCTATTTTGTGCCCCTTATTTTTAGCTTTATACGCATTCTAGACAACGAACAAAGGGAAACAAGCAAGAGATTGAGGCACACTTTGTAACTCATAACCTAGGATGTTGTGTCAAGGCTCAGTGCTTTCCCTGTTTATCATTAATGGTGACTTTAACCAAGAGTTTGGAATTAACTCAATGTCTGAATAGATTACTTATAAAATATGGTCTGAAGTTCATCCAAGTCACAATTATAAACACATTCTGATTTCAATCATTAAACACAACAAGGTGTTCTTTTCATGTCTTTGCGCACGCACACACACACACACTGAGCTGTAGTCTGGGGAAAAAGTAAGTGAACTTATTTATGTAAATTGTAGAAACTTTCCTCATGTATAACTTATGATGCATGCACAATGACAAACATGAATGGTGGAGTATTTCTCCTTACCAAACTGTTTCAGTTCATCAGTATTTCTTGTAGATCTTTATTGAACAGCTCTCTTCACTTTATGCAACAGCATCTTAACTGGGTTCAGGTCGCCAATTAATCTTTCTAGAGACAATACAGAATTTGTATGCTTTTACTCGCTGGAAGGGCCACCTCTACAATTCACTGTCACTTCCTGTTTTATACCAAAATAACACAGGGTGTAACATTTTCCTAAAATTGGAGAGCCACCCTCCACTTCAAATTATTACGTAATGTGTAAAATAAAGAGATATAATGGACAGCACAGATGGCTCTTACTGTGACCTAACTGATGATTAGATTATTTCTATATTTCACTCCCTCTCGTTTTTTTGTTTTTTTTTAATTGTGCATACACGTAAAGCAGTTTCTAGTGCCAGAGGCAGTAATATATTTGATTTCAGCTGGTTTTCCTTACCATATACAAAATAGAGAACGAAACGCTGTCTGTGGTGGGCTGAATTACGCAGCACAACCTTTACCCGGTTACTTGATCGCCACACTGACATCAGATATGCTGGTTCAATGCTTTATATACTGTTCATAAATTACACTGACTGGATTGAAGATCAAAGAGTTAAACATTTAAATTAAACGTTAAACAAAGAACAAGGTTCACCAGGCCTTTGTTAATTAAAGTCAACGTTCAAATAATTGCAGTACAAGTCACTGTGCCTATGAGCTTTAAGTAAAACATGTTCTTAAGTGAAAAACACTGCCTCGTTCATAGAATATACTACCCGCGATCTTTTTACCTCGGGTTAACGTTACACGTTAGTCTGCTAAGATAGCTTGCGAGCACAAGGTTAGCTAAATTAAGCTAAAATTTAAGTCTACGTTAACATTATATAAGGAGTTTAAATTGTTATCAACTGTTACTCGGTAACGCTTCGATATAAATGTATACATATCAAATTACCTGCATCGTGGTGAAGGAAAAACAGCGTTAAATTTACAGAGCGAAAACCCAAATCCTGTAACCTAGAACTTCCTCGGCCGCCAGCGTTTTCAAAAAGCTAATCTTCACGAAAGTGATTGGTGAGCTTCGCACACTTAGAGAACAGTCATTGGACAAAAGTGCTGCAAGGGGTAGCGTGTGATTGGTGAGTAGTGGCTGTGGTCCCGCCCACATGCTGTACGTCTTTTTAAAAAGCAGGAGTAACGTTCATGGTATGTGATTGTATGTAGGCTGTATACAGTATTTGTATCCTTTGTCCGCGTCCGTAAAGTCTCACATTTTCATTGGCTAAAATCTACAAAATTCAAGCACGTGACAGAAAACCAACAGTACCTGACATACCTGGTACGGTTTTAATGTATTTTACTTCATTTCTATGTTATGCTACTTTCAAATCTTAGTTCACAAATGCAAATATTTTACTTTATACTTCATTTACTTTATACTTATTTATTTCAATCTTACATACTGAATATTTAATCCCTTCACAGTATGGTTCTAGTCAATATTGGCCCAAAAATTCCCTCATAAATAACTCCATACATGTTAACTACTTTTTAAACCACGGATCTAATTAAAATGTATAAACAGCCTACCTGGCATTAATAAATGGATGATTATTCCTTAATAAAGAGCATGGGAAGTGTATTTTCAGGTTTTACAACACGTATTTTGCAGAAAATCATCACACAGTAACACAGCAACCATAAAAGCTATTTTGATTTATAGCTATATTTATTATTTTACTGAAAGTGAAAATGGCAAGAAATTTCAGTTGTTTAATATTGTCCTCACTGCTATACCATACAATTCCTCATAACTACTTTATATAATTAGCAACATTACTTCAACATTAATCAACACTTGGACATCATAAAAAGCTAATTGCAACTAGTTTGTGCATTCAGGGAAGTGGTGGGAAACTTTATATGTAGGACTTGACTGTGTTTCCCACTCACCTGTTCTGAAATGGGTAAAACAGGTGCCCCATGTGCACCATATATGATCACTTCTATGCTGTTTTACTAATTCACTGTTTGGAGATTCCCACATGATACTTCAAACACCAGCAGGTGCCTGTCTCTGCAGGAACCTGAGCAAATGTGGTGAGAATACAGACAGTTCTTGTGACCACTGTCCTAGAAAGAAATACACACAGACATGTACATGTTTACAGTTTCAAGAGTCCCTAAAACCACTGTCTTCCTTGATTTGACCTATGGTGGATCTAAAAATGATCTGAATAGCTGCGGCTCAAATTTGATCAGTAAGAGCCGTAATGTACAAAAATTCATAGCACCTTTACAACAGTATAAAATTTTTAAACCTTTTATTTTTTGTGTATTTTGGGTCACTTTCAAAAAATTCACCAAATCTCAGACTAAAAGAAAGAAATTTATGGTATTTTTACAGCTGTGAAATGTTCAGACTGGACAAATTTGAACTCAACAGTATGTAGGTGTTAAATCCTTTGTTATTTAGCATAAATGATTTCCAGCTGCAAAATATACTGTGTGTGTGTATATACATATGTGTATATATATATATATATATATATATATATACACATATATAAATTAATGAATCCAAACTTTTAATCTCATAATTACTTTTAATTAAGATACTTTTAATTTTGATTATACCATTTGTGTACCATTAAGCAAATTGTGTAGGATTAATACTTACTAAAGTAAATTCTACTTTTTCCACTTTGCAAAACAGTTACAGGCCACTCCAACACCCAAAACTCTTGTAAACCACCACATTTCATGTAATAAATCTGCAATAAGACACAGGATTGATTGCACATAAGGCTGAAAGTCGTAATGCAATTTCCACATGTACGCCTCACATTGAATATGTTAAATGAACTGTAAAGAAATGACCTGTGACAAATTTCTGAAGCTTAAGCTGACAGGAAATCACCTACGTAAGAGAAGACCAGATAAAATGTAGCATTTGATCTTGAAAAATGATACGTGCAGTTTTATAAAAAAAACTGATCAGTCAAAGTCATCTTTAAAGGTGCAGTTGACATAGTGTATTTGTATCCAAACACAAATTCTGGGTTTACTTTATCAAAATAGGTTTATTCAGAAAAATTTGTTCTTTACAAGATGAACCTTCATTGTTGCTTTAAATGCAACACACTTCGGTATAATGACAGATCTTCCATGTTTTTTTCCTAAAATTGAGACAATATACACACATTCTTTTTTTCTCAGTTTCTACAAATCACATATGCAAAACCCAACGATATCCTCTGCATCCCCATCAAAACATCTGGAGCAAAATATATGTTCTCTGACAGTATATGTTGTTGAGAAGTGGTAAAGAACAGGAAACAGGTGGATCATAACTTATTTGTCTTTGTAGCTGACACCTGCTTATCTGTTTAGAGTCTAACAGCAACTGTTCTGCATTTTATTTCATATCGTTAGAGTTTCTAAGCACTAAAAAGGAGAGACTTCCCACAGACTTACCTCAAAGACACTGGGTATAGTAGGTCATGACATATCCCAATTTGTGTCTTCGATGAAAGGTGTTTTTTCTTAACTTTCATAATGTAGTAGCTTCGGCTTATGAGGCAACCTTACAAACCGACGAGAAAGATGTTTGTCATGATGTTTGCATCAATGTGATGAAGTAATTTTGATTTGTCAATGACAGACAACTCAGTTTGGAAGTTTTATGCAACTGTTACCAATCAGATTTTTCAGAAAACACCATATCACAATAAATCTCTCACTTCTAAGTCAGCTTTAATCAAGATGAGTAACATTTTGAACACAATACTGCAAAAACCTAAATAAAGGGCCAAAACATTTATTGTTGTTCTTGCACTGCTGAGAACTGCAATCCTCCTCTAAAGTCCTCAAAGGTAATTATGTTGAGGGAATCATTTATTTTTATAGATACTATTTATTTTTTTTAATTAATTGCTCAATAAACCCCTAAAACATTTGAATACATTACTGTGTACAGCTATTCAGTTTTTTGTTACTTCATTCTAAAAGCCTAAAAAATACTATAAACATGGATCATTGTGAGTAGACTTTTAAAATAATTTTTTATTTATTTATGGACTTAATGTCAGAAAAAGTTGACAAAGCATTCTGTCATTATACCAACATGTTCTAAAAGCCTGTGTAACAGTTTTTTGCTGTTGTTTTTAATCCCATGTGGGTCACTTGTATATAGCAGCAGGAGACTTCATTCAATCTTCATTATTCTGAACAGAGCAGTTGGTAAACACCAGCGTGCAGGATGGCAGCAGGACAGCCAGTGCGCGACGCAGACCTGGAATAGGATCGTTCATATCTGCCGTCTTGTTCTCATCGCTGCTGCCATCTGCACCTGCAGCTTCTTCTCTGTCCTGCTCTTCTTCCTCACCGCCGTCCCCCTCCTCCGCTGGTGGATTCTGACGAGGCTGGAACCTGACGTCCACAAACTCCAGCTGGCGAAGTCCACGGAGCATCCTGCAGCTCCGGGCTATCTGCAGCTCGCTGAGTGTGCAGTCCCACAGGCGCAGACGTTTCAGGTCCTTCAGGCGGCTAGCGCAGAGCAAACCCGGACCCACCTCTTTTCCACCAAGACTTAGCTCCTCCAGTCCAAGCCAGCCAGCCCCCAAGCCAAGGGAGGCCATATGTAACTGGTAGCCCTGCCGCCCTGTAATGCCTATTTCCAGAAACTTGAGCCTGGAAAGCCCTTCTACACCACAGACACCATCTTTGGCAGCACAGCTTCTAAGCCCGTTAGCTGTTACACGAAAGGTGTCACGTAGCTCTAGACGACAGAGCCTCTCCCATGATGTCAGACCCTGCAGGTGCTGGTCTGTAAAAGAGGGCACATTGTTAAGGACTAACCTCTCAATACCAATCCCTGAAGGAGAGCCAGCCCCTTTTCCTTTCTGGCTCCTTCCTTTCAGTTGAGCACCAACACTGGATGTGGGTTCTGCTCTTTCTTGGGGACTAGCTGATGAAGTAGGCAGGGTCTGAGTGAAGAAGCCACGAGGCAGCTCGCAACCCCGCAGCTCCAGCACCTGCAAAGATGGAGGTAGGATCTGGCAACTGGGCAGGCTTCTCAGGTCTGCATGCAGAAGATAGAGCTTACTCAGTCGAGGGCATTTTGTGGACAAAGCTTTAAGCCAAGACTCAGAGAGAAAGGTTCCGCCACGTGCGGACAGCAGCAAACCACGCAAGCGAAGGCACCTTAGTCCGCAACCCAGGTACTGACGCAGCAGGACCCAAAGGATGCGGGATGTCACCTAACACACAGTGGACAGTCCATGAATATGTGTGTGTTGAGAGAGAGAAACAATAACCGTCAATAACTGCACAAACACACAACCCATATGTTATCAAAAGATGCTAATAGTTTATTTTTAGAGCATATTTTACACACAAAGGCATTTCAAAATGCTTTACAAGGGGCTTTAAAAAGCAATACACAATTTTATTCACTATCAAAGAAACTAAAATACACACACAACAGAAAAACACATACTCGCCAGGAGAAAATATAAGTGGATGGCTGTTAAGAATGACCAGTAACAGCTCAGAAACTGCCAATAGATGGCCTAAGACTCAAATCAGCAGCTGGGTTGTTGAAACAAAGACATGTCACAACTGGCTTTGGGATGGATAAAGCAGGCTAATAATAAGCTCTCCCAAAGCTCCAACGTCAATCGTACTGAAAATTTGTAGACTACGGTTAAAAGCTGGCTCTGTGCCAGGAAACCAACCAATTTAACTGAACTCAACCAATTCTGCAAAGAAGAGTGGTCAAATATGCAGCCACTGTTGCACCAGAAGCTTGTTGATGGCTACCATAAATGTCTAACTGAAGTGCAACCAATATTTATATTAACCAAATATTAGTTGGGGTTGTATGTGTAGATTTGATTCAAACTTGTGCATCTAGTTTTTTTCTCTTTAAAGCCATTAAAGATGTGTTCTGTACAATTATTGCACCGTGGACAAAGAACAGTTCAAAGAAATGATGAAAAGCCCCAAATTCCTATGTAAAGAACTTGGGGGGAAAAATGGCTGGACTTTTTTAAGTTTCTTGAAGACATTTCACCAAATGGTGGAGAATACCAGGTATTTAAGCCCTAGTGGGAGTATTCACTTAAGAGGGTCGTTTGGTCTTAGAACTGAAGAAGCTTCTTGGATGAGAGCTGAAGTGTCTTCAAGAAACCTCCAGTCATTTTTCTTTCCAAGCTCGTTACATTACCATGACGTGGATGACTGAGAACCGACACAGACAAAAATTCCTATGGCATTTATGCCCATAATGCGTCGATAAATTTCTCACCACAACTGTTTAAGTGGGCCCGTTTTGAAACTAGAAAATCCCGGTGTTGTATTTTTATTTGATGACACAACTGAACCCAGTGCTGATTTGATGTGAGAGGATAAATTAAAACATGAGTCAACAGCTCCTAGTCTTTCATCTTTATCAAAAAAAAGTTATCGCTATGAGTTTGTTTGTTTTATTATCCCCAAGTAACAGACTAGATTACTAAAATTGCATGGCCTGCATTAACCGAAGAAACGAAAAATTATGAAGCCACACTGGCAACAACATCCTTACCCCTTTCCATGAAGTCAGGTCGACATTTCTCCACAGTCTTTGGTCTCTAACAAGGCGTTTCCACCTCTTACACACTCTAAAAACACAATTTAAAATATATAAACATATACAAAAATCACATAACAGGAGACAATACAAAGGAAACCCTGAGTTTTGTTTTAAACGACGAATAACTAGTAAATCCTTGAGAGCAAAGTTGAAATCCCCTTACCTCCCGGCTCTTACGACCTCTCGTACGTTCAGGTAGGACAACACATCGATTAAAATGTTTTCGGGGAAGTAGTCCAGATTGCAGCCCCTAAATTCATCCATTTTGTAAACAAAACTCTCAAACCTCACACACGGAATGGTACATGGACGCACACGGGTTGCGCCCGAATCAGCAATCCCCCGGAAACACCGGTCCACTGACTGTGTGACCGAGCGGCCGCTGGGCAGTTAACTCAAATCAGCTTCTTTAAGCTCAACACAACACTCCCTGACCCAAACAGCCGACGTTTCTATAAACTACCGTCAGGTTTATGACCGTGAATATGCGGCACGGTTTGTTTTAAAAAAAGAGCCCCACGAAGAGCCACCTAACGTCCTTTGAATCAACAGTCCACTGCGCCTGCGCGGGTTACCGGACAAGATGGCGACCAGCAATGGTGGAGGAATGGAAGTGGATGGGGCAGGCGAGTATTTATCCCTCATCTCATCGTTTCTGTCCACATCAACGAAAACCTGCGCGCAGGTTGCCGTATATGTTGTTTTTGTGTGTTATAAGTGAGCGGAAGTGACGACTCCGTGGTGTTAAAGGGTCGTAAGGAGCTTGCTCGCTGACATAAGCAGGTTAACGTACTCAGCTCTGTGAAGCTGTCAGTGCATTCATCACTGTGGATGTTTGAGGCAGTTTCCTCTGCTCTGCCACAGGAGTTTGCATCAGAAATTCGAAGTAAAATCTAACATCATGTGTAGTTTGATTAAAATGCTGTGGCAGTGGTGTAACACCAGCCACGTCAACATTAGCTGTACATGAGAAGAACCGACATGCAGGCCTATATCTGTGTGAATAGTTACATGTACATTAAAATGACTGTATGTAGCGAGCATAGGGCGACCATTCAGAGTCGAGAAAGTCGCGTTTTATTAATTTTATAAACTGTGTTATCTTTGGGCACGTCACTGACTCGTCTACCCGCTCAGGTGTCCTGTTGGGAAACTGTGTAACTCGTTTTATGATTGCATGTGCTATATAACTTTTTGGGAACGATCCTGAGAATGATCTTTTGTGCCAAACTAAACAGATTAATGCCAAAAGGATATATCCTGTCACTTATTTTGAATGGAAAGAAAACGGTTTATGCACTGTTGCTTGGCTCTGAAGCTAAGTGACATAGATCATTGTCATCAGCTACAATCTGAGTGGAAATAATCTCTCTTATTATTTTGTCTGTTATGCATTGCTTATACGTTATTGATTGTTTTGGGTTCATACTAATTTACTGCTATTGATGTGTCTCTCCTTATTTTCTTGTGTTTCATATATACATGCAGTTTGATAAGACGTATACTGAAACAGGAAAATGACTGATCCATTGTTGATTAACTTTCCAGTTAATGTGATTATACCATATTAATCACTTTTTGGTCATCGCTGTTGCTTTTTTTCCAAATTTTTCAGTAATTAGTTGGACTTGAAGAAGTATTTCCGCTTGTACCTGGGTCATTTAATCTCAAAACACTGTTGGCCTTTTGCACAACTATCTCAGATTTGCCCAAAAAGGCTATGGTCCACAAATTGGATACATATATATTGATTGCTGTGAAATTTTAGCTTCATATATCAAATACTTTTTAAGATGTATTCTTTTCAAAAATGGTCCATCGACACATTTTCATTGATATCATATAAAGGTAAAACTATACAGCAGCCATTATATCTTTGGACCATAAAATTCTGAGACGGTTGAAGAGAAGACCCATGGTGATTTGAGATGGAATGATCCCTTTGTCTGGCTTTCCAGTCATTTTTTGAATTTGATAAAGTGCTTCCAGTTAATGCGTCTTTTGACTTTTGTATGTTGTCGTTGCCATACTGTTAATCCCAATCTTGTTTGTGTCTTTGTGTGACTGTAGCCAGCCCCAGTGTTATGGCCTCAGGGGTCACTGGGAGTGTTTCTGTGGCCTTACACCCTCTGGTTATCCTAAATATATCCGATCACTGGATACGCATCCGCTCGCAGGAGGGCCGACCAATGCAGGGTATGTGTGAAAAAACAACACTATATTCTAGCACATATATACATATTGATCTTACGGGCATTGCAATAAAAGTGTAAGTTAAAGTTTTTTGTTGGGTTTTTTTGTTTTGTTTTTTTGTTGGTTTTTTTGTTGTTTTTTGCCGTAAGTTAAAGTTAAACATATGTTGTCGTGTTTGTCTCTCTGCTCAGTGATTGGAGCTCTGATTGGGAAACAGGAAGGTAGAAACATCGAGGTGATGAACTCCTTTGAGCTGCTGTCTCACACCATAGACGACAAAGTGCACATTGACAAGGAGTACTACTACACCAAGGAGGAACAGTGTAAGCTTTGTTTAAGTGTTAAGGACAATAATGCACATATTTGTGTGTGCATCTTCTTTGATGATTCAGTTGTTCGGCAGCTGGAGTTGTGGTCAGCAGGAAGGTGCTAAAATTAGCAGTACTGGCGTAATCATCATTCAGGAGATCAGTTCACACATCAGCTTGTCGTGATGTGTTTTTCTAGTCTTTAGTTTTGTCCTTGCCTGCTTTAATAAGTTGAGACATTTTGTATCTGTGTTCTGACTTTCTCACACAAAGAACAATAAACAATGCAACAACTGATAAGTCTTGAAGGCCAGAATGGGACTCTGTAGTTTTTGAGTTTTAGTTGCCAAAGAGTACCGATACATTGTTAATATGTCTGGCTGTGCAAGGAGTAAAACATGTGAAGGGAGGTTTCTAACACTTGACCAAGAGATGGCAGCACTGGATCCAGTTGTTGAGCCATAAGTAAATGATTTACACACAAGTCTTTTGGTCAGAATTACATAAAAACTACCAAAAGTCTCTGGGTTGTTTTGCATTTTCTAATTTTGTTTTCAAGTCAGTTAAGTCGCTGTTAATTTCCAGAAAATCAGAACAGGCATTATAATAAAAACACAACTCTTTATGAAGGCAGTTGACTCACAGTTGTGCAGACATCCCAACCCTCTGCAAGCATTTGCAGCAAAGCCTCATCAAGCAGGGTTTTTATTTTGTTTTTATTTATTTTTTAACACGTTTTATTAAAATGACAAAGACTTAAACCTGTAGTTTGTTTTATAAGTTCACTATATTGTTTTAGTTAGCCTTAGTTAACTGCTGTAATCTTGAAAAAAGCAGAGCATGAGCAAAGAGAGAGTTCATTGATGACTATGTTCTCCAAGCCCATCTCAGATATTTATTTATTAGTAAATCAAGTCATCAGATCATTTTTGTCCTTACATTGTCCTCTGGTCTCTCAGTCAAACAGGTCTTCAAAGACATGGAGTTTCTGGGCTGGTACACCACAGGTGGTCCTCCAGACCAGTCAGATATCCACATTCACAAGCAGGTAGGCAGAGACTGAAGCCCACTGACAGGTGGCAGGATGTCAATGTTTTGACACATGTACTGTGGCCATGAACATTTCAGAAGCATGAAATGTATCAGTTTTAAGCTTTTAAATATCTAAAAATCCCGTACACAGCTGCTCCACTTCTGTTGCACTTAAAAACATGCCTTTATTCTGCTGTAGAGTCTACACACAAGTAACTGATGCCGGATATTTCAGATTGTTTGCTTTTGCCTTACCCTCATTTCTCTACTTCTTGGCAGGTGTGCGAGATCATTGAGAGCCCGCTTTTCCTGAAGCTCAACCCAATGACCAAACACACCGACGTGAGTTCATTTGCATTGTTACAGCAATGATGACAGTGGTACAAACACATCTGTTCTAAACGAAGTGTTCTTTTGTCCCACAGCTTCCTGTTAGCGTTTATGAATCTGTCATTGACATCATCAGTGGCGAGGTATAGTTTACTTCCACTTTTATCTAGTGCAGGTCTAACCTTGATTGCAACAGATATTTCAGTTCTGATATCTTTTTGGGTTTTTTTGTTTGGTTGTTTGTTTTCAGGCCACCATGTTATTTGCTGAGCTGACGTACACTCTGGCCACAGAGGAAGCGGAGAGAATTGGCGTTGACCACGTAGCTCGTATGACGGCCACCGGCACTGGAGAAAACTCAACAGGCAAGACAAGCTGTTGTTAATGCGCTTACCTCAAGAATTACTTGTACATGTGTTACTGTCTTACTAGCGACAGACTGATCATTGAATAGTCATGAATTGTTTCTAATTAAGCATTATTATTTAACAATAAGCCACAAAAGGTGGTAAATCAGTGCTTTTCTCCAGCTTAACACAAATCCAAAATAAATGGCTTTTGTAGCAGGTTCTAGTTAAGATACTTGTTGAGTTTCTAAAGGCTTAGATTAGGTTAAAGGCTCCGTTGTCAAAGATCAAAGGCAGACTTGACTACTTTTTATAAAAATACTTTTATGAAAAAACTACAGCATACAAATGATTTGTGATACGAGGTATGATTTTTTTTTTTTTTCTTTTAAAACCTTCTGCAATTTCAGTTTGGCCAGTCTCTAGTTTTGTCTTTCTGCACTCGTGCCTCTGCAATGCATGCTACAGCTTCTCAAGTGTTAAAGTCATGTTTTTGCATTTGAATTTTAGTTATTAGGAATTGGGCAAAGTCAAAAAAGAGGTGTATCTAGGCATTGGGCTAGATCCACGATTTAGATGCTTTCAGCTGAATTTTCTCTCTCAGGGTTTTATAGTAGAACTCCAAACTGACTGCCTCACACTAGGGGGACGTTTTTACAGTGTACAACCATGTAAACCGAGAAAAGAATTATTAAAATGTCTTTAAGTGAGGTGTAACAAGCTCTCAGTTAGGGCATGGTGTCTCCTCCATCAGTCAGCTATCCTGTGACCTGCGTCAAATTGGTCACCATCAAAATGAATTGGGGTTTAACTGTGATGTTTGGTGTCTTTCTTCTGTGTTAGTTGCTGAACACCTTATAGCCCAGCACAGTGCGATAAAGATGCTCCACAGCCGAGTGAAGATCATTCTAGAGTACGTCAAAGCCGTGGAAGCAGGTGAGAGGATGAGGGGGTCATTTAATGACGGAGTGAGAGCGAAGAATGTAAAAATAAATCTCAAAACCAGATGTTTTGTTTTTTTTAAATGAGATGTTTCCTCTCCTTCATTTTTTTTAAAGGAGGCCCCTCAAACATGCCTCTGTAATTACAAGCTTCTGTTTGACAGTTTCTTGACAGCATTAAAGCAACTCAACATTTTTCAGCATGCTGTTTATTTGTTTCTCACAGGCGAGGTGCCATTTAATCATGAGATCCTTCGAGAAGCAAACGCCCTGTGCCACAGACTGCCAGTCCTCAGCACCATAAAATTCAAAACTGACTTCTATGATGTAAGTAATCTTTTTTGCTCCTTCACACACACACACAGACACACACACACACACAAATGTTGTACCAAGGCGGGTATCTTTTCAAAATCCCTGGAAAAATGAGAAAAGGAATAATCTAACTTGCCCCTCTTTGGTAACAGTTTTTAAATATACTAATATTTAGCAGCATTGTAACAGTTAACAGGCAGGGAAACACAGGGAGACGACTCAGGGATCAGTGTATTCAAATGTGATGTGTTACATGTAATTATAAAGATGGAACTACAGTGTTTCAGTGGACAGAGTTTAGAGCCAAACAAATTTTTGTTATGTATCGAGACACATAAGATGCAGCTCGAAGTACTTTTCAAGTGTTTGCCGTAGTCGGCATCGATGCAAAGACAAATGCATCAGTTTATAAACTGACCCCATTGCTGCACTGGCCACATAAACCATATGGATAATTTTTGGTGAGATAGAAAATAAATGATAAATGAAAGGCAGCTCTTAAGTAGTGTAGCTGTGTTGCAAAAAGTCACCAATCTTCATTTTGATAAGTTCTATGCAAGATGCATGAAGTCATTTTAGTTATTTTTGTATTGTTTTTTTAAATAATCTGCCAGTGTAGAAGAAATTAACAGAGCAGTGGAATTTATTTTTTGCCAGTACCAGCTGGTGGTTATTTAGTCACTTTTACACTCAACTGTACTCCAGTTTCTATTTGTTTACTTTTACCCACATTACATAAATCTTTCACAGTGTACCCAAGTACTGGGTCCAGAAACTGAAGACAAACACAATCCGAAAATCAAAGCTCAAATCTCATTTTATCACAGTGTAGCTGCTAAAAACACCCTTTTTGCTGCACATTTTGCTGTCATCGACATCAAATACTACATAATAAAATGAAAGCAGCAATAAAAGATAGTCGGTTAGATAAGATAAGAAGTCTCAGTCACAATAAAAAATAAAAAACAAAAAAAACAAACAGCATAACACTGAAGTCTTTTACCAGATGTTATTCAAATTTAGTTAAATCCTGGATTTGTTGATGTCCGTGATATACGTTTGTAACTGTAGTGAGAAATAATGGCAGCAGGACAGAACATGTGGAAGAAACTCATAAACCACACTGCCCCTGTTTATTGTATTAAAGGAGGATGCCACCCAGTGATTTTCATTAATGTGGTTTTTGATTGATAGTGGAGCTTCAAACCACACAGGAATAAGGTTTATCAGAGTCTGGATACACAGGCGTTACTCATCTATACATTAAAGTATAAATATAGCTTCTGCTGAATAGTTATCAGTCTTTAATATGTTTGGAAGGACTCCAAGTTTAGAGACAGGCACTTATGGTTGATGTTTCTTTTAAGACACATTTTGGATAATTAAGCAGGGTTGATTGTGGCTCATAGTGGTCCTTTGGTAGGTAACAGTAAGCACAATCTGTCCAGATAAAGTTTGTCTGACAGATGTCTGTGCGTCATCTTATTTCTTACAGTTTATTAAACAGAAATATGTGTTAAACTCTGCTAAATAAAATTCACATTTGACCAAAAAACATCCTCCATGCAGGAAAAACCCCATTTATGATTAAATATCTCTTGTTGTGATGATGTTACTGTTCCTAGTGTTGCAAAAGTAAGCACTCTGACACCGTTCTTCTGTTTACCCTGCAGCAATGTAATGACGTCGGCCTCATGGCCTACTTAGGCACTATCACCAAGACTTGCAACAGTATGAACCAGTTCATCAACAAGTTCAACGTCCTGTACGACAGACAGGGCATCGGCCGGAGGATGAGAGGACTCTTCTTTTGAGCAAAGCAGAGAAACAAAATGAGCACCGCAGTTTATTTTTCTCTGTTCTGTCCCCCCCCCCCCTTTTTTTTGGTCTGTTTCTACTTTGATTAGCTAAAAAGCAGTTCTTAAACAAACCGTAGCTTTTCAGAGCTGTTAAAAAATTTCCAACCACAAGTGTATCTAAAAGCACCGATCATTAAAAGCTATGTACAAAGTCACTCAACTCTTTGGTGGGTCTGCACAGCAATGAGTCCACTGTACATGAATGTTCTGTTATTTTGCCCAGTTTGTTTTATTGTTTCATGTTCCTGTATGTAATAAATGATCTGCTGATTTTTCGTTTTTCTTCCCATGAGACTTTGAATCTTCTGTCAACAAAGCACATTAAAAAAAAAAGTCAGATCTGCACTTTTAAATGAGCATGTCTGCTACGTGGATCTCGCCTAGCTGGAGGTTTACTGGCAGTAGCAGCGCGTTTGCAGATCACCTTCTGAAGTTGTGTTCCTGCTGTTTGATTGCCCTTATAGGTTTTGGACAGAGAGGCAGGAAAAAGACTGCAGGGTGACTTATTGCTCCAGAGTGTATGGAAAATAACTGAAGTCAGCATTTATTTGGCTATTAAATGTACAGCAGAACAGACATAATGACCTCCCAGCATGCATGCTGGTACTTCACAAGTGATTTTTACCTGCCATGTGGCAATGGGTGGAGCAAAGCTTTCCTTCTGAGGCTTCCAAAAAGGATATTCCAACTCAAAATGCTACTCACTGATGAAAAACTGATTTGTTACAATTTATTCTTGTCAAAAAGAAAATTGCTTTTTCACATACTGACAGTTACACATTGAGTCATCGATCTAATTACACTGCATCTAAAAATGCACTAAGACGTTGGTTTCATTGACTTTACATTTAAAAGATGTGGAAGTGTGCAACTTGGATGTTTTCATAGTCTGTTTTGTTCCCTCTGGATGTTTTACTGGCTGTCCTCTGCAGGCTCGTCAGCAGCATCAGCAGGCCGTGGGTACTGGAAGCGGGCTTGATCGTACAGATCATCCCTGGGGTCGTAGGGTAGAGGGTGCTGGTAGTAGTAAGGGTGAGGGTAGTAGGTTACTTTCTTCGGAATGGGTGCAGGAGGTGCTGGCTCATCCACATGTTCCTCCTCTTCTTCCTCCTCCACCGGAGGGGGTGGGGGTGGCGGGACCACAACCTTTCCTTTCATGGGCCTGGGTGGGTTGTCAATCAGGCAGTCGGGGTCCCAGTAGGGGTCACAATCGTACTCCATGCCCTTAAAGGTGCGGATGTGAGCTGGGGGAGACTTCTTGACAAAGACTGGGGGAGGTGGAGGTGGGCCAGATTTCTTAGGAGGAGGAGGAGGTGGTTGAGGCACTGCCACGGGGGCTGGTGCGACCTTCTGGGGAGTACAGTGGGGGTGGTACCGAGGGTCACAGAGCACAGGTACTGCACCTGTGGGCATGTAGACAATGTGAGGCTTGCAGAGGGGGTCCTTTTGGTTACACAGGTAGAGCACATCGGCTTGTGAAATGGCTGGAGCAATAGGAAGAGCAGGAGGCTCCGTGGGTTTTGGGACCCCTTTCATGGGCGGTGGAGGAGGAGGAGGAGGAGCGACAACTTTACACTTCTTGTCTGTGGCTGGGTCACACATGATCATAGGCACTCCCAATTTGCTCTGGAAATAGGAAGCATCAGGGCCGTAGGTGTGCTCCAGGTACCTCATCTGCTGGTAGAGCATCCGCAGCTTGTCAATCTCATAGAGCTGAAAGGCGGAGAAAGAGTAAAGGAAAGACAAACTCAGGTTTATTTATGTAGCATGATA
>VUQG01002811.1:30784-41841 GCA_015106755.1 Etia nguti
CAAAAAAACCTTCAGTACAATTTAACAGGAGGAAGACGAGAAAAAAAAAAAGATAGGCCACATGCAGCAAACACTAGGTGGAGATTGTTTGTTAGCCACACACACACACACACACAAACAAAGAAAATGCTGTTTACTGAAGTTCCCTTTAAATTTCTTTAAATAATAAATCCCATTTCTGAGCTTAAAATCTGTTTAAATTGTTGATCAACACCACCGGCAATGGGCCTACACACTGGGAGCTAATTTGTTGTCCTGCGACGACCCCCTTTGTTGAGTAACATGGCATCCTGTAATCTCGATGAGTCACTATTGCCTTACAGTAAAGCACAAACTGCCACTGATGTGTTACATGAAGCCAATTCCGCTCTGATGTTCCCACTATAATAGTTTTAGGGCGAAATAACTGGCGATACGCAGCAGATAGCTCCTGGGCAATAATGTAAATACAACAACAGGCGCGCTCAGTTCAGTGTCCATTTTTTTTTTTTTTGAAAATATCCCCCCACTTCTCGAAAGAGCCACAACTGTTAACAATATTTAATTCAGCGCTTCGAGGAACGAAACTACTCTTGGCCGTGATAAATAAAATACTCCACTTACTTTGACGCGGTAGCAGCAAATCCGCACCTCTGCTTTTTTATTTCTCTCTTCGAGGATGTTATTGTAAACAAAGCAGCACATGGCTTTTTGTGCCCAGTCACTCATGGTATCCCTCCGCCATCCCTCCGCTCTTAAAAACAGTCCCGGCTGTTGTTTTCAAACCACAGCCAGCCATCTTCTAATGTTAGCCTAGGTTAGCCGGGGTGTACTGAATACAAGGCGCAGGCAGCCCCACCACTGCGAGCTTCTTGCTCTTAATCTCTTGGCGGTGGAAGAAGCTTTCTTAATGCTTTCGATGGCTGATGCACCGCAAACTTCAGCCGTTAAACGGTCGGTTAGATTCTGCGAAAGATGACTCGGGTGCTTGTAAAGTTTAGGTTACTCGGACGTTTAGAGTGACTCAAGCACCGCTGCAAATTTAAACTTACCGTAACGCAACGCTGATGGTGTTGTTAAAATGATCGATTATTAGTAAAACCCTGCCTTTTTTAGATGTTTGTGTAACAGAAATAAAGTTTGTTTACCCAAAGTAAACAATCATTTTGCGTCTTCTTACGCTTTTAGAAATAAATATATATATATTCTTACCCTCAGCGTAAACGTGCTAAACACAGAACAGCACGTTAACAGGTTAACTGACAGCGGCTACGGGGTGCTTGCTAGCTCGCTCGCTAGCGGTTACTAGTTAACCCGATTTCAAGACGTTTAAACACTTCAACTAAACTCTAAATGTGGACACGATACATTTCAATTATTAAGAAGCGAAGTAGGGGTTAACTTACTGCCACTGTGTACCATTAAATTTTAACGTTGCGCTCGCGTTTGATATGAAGTTAGCTAGCGTTTGATTGGCCTTCATAAAGTTCTCTGAAACGATGAGCAACTTTTTAGCTAGTGCTTTATTGTTGACTTTAAATGTTACACATTAAAACAACTTCGCGAAATTAATGATTATCTTTAGTCGAGCAACTCGTAACTGTTGAGACATGTGCTTGCTGCTGCACAGTGGCGCCTGCTCCTTTGTTTAAGGATCCATCCGGGTCACCGTGGAGCCAACAGCCTCTCTCACTCACACAGTACCGTAGTCGTTATCAAGAGGACAGCTAATGTTCACACAAGTTTGTGCAACTTATGTTTTAACACTGCTCCCGTGTGTCGCGGGTTTCTTGACACCATGTGCAAGCACTCATTTATTTTCTATCATTGTTTTCTTTAAAGTTGAGTTAGTACTGAAATGAAGCGGTAACGTTGCGTTATCGCACACATAAATCAGATTTTATATTATATCCAAATTCATAGCCAGTACACCCCGTAATATACTTTCACCAAGGTTTCGTGTGGGGTTTTAGAAGAGCCATTTGGTAAAAAGTTAACTAAAACGGGCCAACCTGTTGCTGCCATGACGTTAAAGATGAAACATTACCTTTCTCTGCTTCGTAATCCTTGCGAGCCATAATTGCAGGTGTTGAGCTTCAGGTAAGATAACTTACTTCCAAAAACGCGACGGGGGGGAACGCAATTTAACTCAAAGCTCGGTCTTTTTAAAATTTTTCACTAACACCGGACACTCATTCACTTGCAGCCAGCGCTTCTCCCCTGTCTCGGTACAAGAAGTGGCGCGAGTCTGACGTCTCCCTCAGCCAATAGAGTCGCTTCTTTCGGCGGGGAGAGGCGGGATTCTGTGGTGGCGCGAAAATTGCGGGCAGCCTGGTGTCACCTGACTGGGCGAACTTCCGCCCCGTTTGTCAGGAATGGCGCGAAATGCGATGATTGGATTCATGCGCAACCCAGTGTCAGCAGGGTGAACGTGGAACGACTGAACCCAACAAAAAGTCCTGATTTACAGCTGTATTTTCCCTGTTTTTATAACATACATGTTATATAGCAAATGTTTTTCTGACATTTCCTTACATTAATGAAAATGTCGCACATTTTAATTGGCATTAGATTGTGTGGAAGCTAGTGTCTTAAAAGTGCCTGTCATAGCCAAGTCAACATTTTGATGAATCTCAAAACTTATTAAATTTTGTAGGACTAAATTTTGAGACACCTAATATTTTTTTCCCCAATTCAGTTTTATTTATACAGTGCCAAATCACAACAGTAGTTATATTTATATAAATTATAACAGCTATATATTCATACTATAAGGTAGAGACCCTACAATAATAAAGAGAAAACCCCAACAATCGAATGATCCCCTATGAGCAAGCACTTGACGACAGTGGGGAAAGAAAAACTGCTTTTTAACAGGAAGAAACCTCTGGCAGACGCAGGATCAGGGAGAGGCAGCCATTTATTGCAACAGTTGAGGGTGAGGGGAGGAAGACAGACAAGTACTTTAAAGCCATTTCAGAATAAGTCAAAATTTCTAGATAAATAACCTCAAATTTTGAGTTATTGAATTAAAATTTAGAGTTGTTAACCCACCTATGGTGACTTACCGTAAGCATTTTTTTTTTCAGTGGAAGAAATAAGTTTCCACACATGAAACCTCTGCAAAAACGCGGTGATCAAAGTTTTTTTCTTCTTTCTTTTAGCTAACTCGTACTGCAGAAAATCTTTTAGTCCAATGAAATACAAATAAAAATTAGACTTAAAGAAAAAAAAAAGAAGAAATCTTAACTGTGTGTACTTAAAACTAAAATAAAAAAAATATACATAAACACAGAACTCTGTTAAATCCGGTGATCTACAATTACCAGCTAGAACAGCAGCAGAAATTAAATCCAACTGAAATTTGTTATATGTATGATTGAACTTAAGTACTTTTTATTTCAAGCTTGATGTATTAGAATTTCAAAGCGACTGGCACAACCACTCGCCACATTGTACCACATTTGATTTAATGGGACCTGTTTAGCTTACTGTACTGCACTTTAACTTTACAGCCTCAGACTAAGCACTAACATTTTGGCAAGATGTTTCTGAGATAAACAGGATTCATGAAAAGGCTAACATTGATAATTAATATATATGGTTTGGGTTCTTAAATTAATTAGAGAAAACCTAACCACATAAAGCTGATTCTTTAAGTTTGTGATCACTGTAAAATAGCACCGTATATCATGACTCCTTCCACTTTTTTCTTTAAGCTCCATCTGCTTCATGGCGTAATTCACTACAAAGCAATATGTGTTACTTTATGTGTGTTACTTTTATTATTCTTTTTCAAAGGATACCGTCGGAATTCATTCATTTACTACGGTGTCTATTCATTTTGATCTCGTTTATTGGTGATTTTTTTTTTAATCTAAAAGCAAACAAATCACACATTACGAACTGAGGAATAACTGGTATTTCTTCAGTTTATCTAAATAACATTTTGAGTTTGTTCATTATTAAAACAATACCTTGTAATGCCTTACTTTTAGTGTTGCTTTGCAAAATCAGGCATCTTTAATATACATTAAAGTGTTCAACAAAACCAAAAAACAAACAAACTGTGATGTCAACAGTGAAGGATATTTCGAAAAATGTGAAACTCGGGAGGATAGAGCTGAGGAGAGACAGAGGAACCAAGTCCAACTTTAATGGAACAGTTATTCTAAACGTTGTTATTTTCAAAACATTCCTATTAATAGATCAGAACCGCTTCTAATCATCAACAAAATTAAAGACAGAAACAGGTCTGACAGGTGAACTTGGGGTCATTCAGAAGAACAGATGACTCTTAATATTCGTCACACTGAAACTGCAGAAGTCCTGAACAGATGATCCACAGCTGACCTCAGTCAAAGAGCTCGTCAAGGACACTGACTGAGGTGTGACGTGTGGAAGGCTGCAAGCAAACAAGTTTTAGTTTTCAAGGTATGTTGTCCTTCATCTAGATTTAGGTTTATGTAACATATTTGTATACAAAGGGTATAAATATACTACTAGAAGCAAAGTTCAAACATCACACATGTGCTTCTCTTCCTCTCATCAGAAATGGCCTCGTACATATTTTCACTCTGCACAGATCCTACAATTGTGGCCACTGAAGGACCAAAATGACTTTGTGGTGACAAGTATATGTTCTTTTTAAAGCATTAATTCATTTGTACCCTAGCTTACCAGGTGCTGTTTAAACGGATTAGTCATGAGAGAAAGTAGAGTACATATGATGTATTTTTTTTTTGTTCTTACCAGTGTGTATGCAGTGTCAGAGTCACTTTGATAATCTTCAATTTCGTCCTCATCTCTTTCTGAGATGTCATCTTCAATCAGGGAAAGCCTGCGAAGCGCGCACGCGCGCACACACGCACACACACGCACACACGCACACACACACACACACACACACAGATCCACTCTGTGATTACTTCTGTTTGAAAATAGCTTTTGTAAAATGAAACATTCATAATTTAAGTAAGTATGAAACAGTCTAAAAATCAGCCTTACAAGTTGAGGTGGGAGTTCAGGTCCTGCTGCCTTGGAAAGGGGGTGTTCTTGCTGGAGGAAGCCAGCCGTCTTTTGTTGGGTTTCACTTTTCGCATTTGTAACCTGGAGAGCAGCAGAAGACAATTTTCCAACTTCACTGTCTACCTGCTGTATTCTGTGTCTATGATTATGCATTAATACACAGGGGAAATTAAATTTGTTGTTTCATTAGCAGAACTCTGCAGGAGCTTTAATCTTCCTTCTTTTGCTGATTGCCCTTTTGACCAGTAACACAGCACACAGAAAAGACCAGATACTGACTAGTACTGATACTGACTGGCTGGTAGACTCAAAGAAATCATCTGACCCATGGCAGTAATTTACAAATGCTCGAATCAGAGGCGGTAGATACTGCAGACATGCTGATCATAAAATTTTACTTACCCTGGGGAGAACTCATCCTCTGACTCCGGCTCAGTTAAGTTGCTGCTGATATCCGACTCCACGGGTCTTGGTTTCCTTGATGCCATCCGCTTGGCGGGCTGCTTCTGGACAGTGGAGGTGAGGGCTGGGGTGTGCAGGCTGCTCTGGATGCTGCTGTTGTCCAACCAGGATCCTCTGGCAGTGGTGGACGCCGAACCTGCAGGAGAGACAAGACACCACACAAGGTTATTGATGATGACGCTTTAATTAACAAGATAAAGTAGCAAATTTGCTTCCTGCAGAATTCAGCAGATTCCCAAACACAAATGTAGATGTGAAGTAAAAATACCAAAGAATAAATGTTTTTAAAGCTTTAGAAATGTGAAGAATGCTATTAATTTTACATCACTGTATTTTGAAAAACTATGACTGTAGACCACCACTCAAAGTTATAAAAAGTATGATAGATATTTGTGAAAATAGGATCTAAAGTGTCCAGTTTTGCACCATTTCTCTTAATGTTACAGAGTCATTACAGCAATCCCTGGACTTAAATTCAGACCAACTCCAAAAGTTACCCCCCAACCCAGCCCAACCACAGAAAGAAAATAATGGCTACACTTGGTTCATGTGCTAAAAGAAAAAAATAATATTCTCGTTATTACAATTCATCCTTTATACTATAAACTGTTGAGGAATCCATGCACTGAAAGTAACAGTTTGGCTTGAAATGACTGCTTTCGTCTGACATTTGGGTCACTCGTCCTCTGAATGGCCCCAAATATTAATCAATCCTTTTTCTTCCACATATCCAGTTACATGGGGCGAAAGGCAGAGTGCACCCTGGACAGCTAGCCAATTTATCTCAGGGCTGCCCCAGAGAGACAAACAGAGGGCACGGGGACAACATGCAAACTCCACACAGAAAGGTGGATTCAAACCTTCTTGCTGTAAGGTGGTAGTGCAAACCAGTGCACCAGTGTCATTTTTTAAAAATCAATTTGTACATAACCTCCTTGGCGAATAGTAGCTAATACTGAAAATAATAATGAGACACTGCTTAGGATTAAAGAGCTTCCTTGCATTAAATCGTCTCCAATAATCATATACCTCTCCTCGCCCTCTGACCATAAGACAGGGTAAGATAGAATTTTCCATTAAATTAAATTAAATTGACTTCCCTCTTCTAAGCATTTAAAAAAAAATTATAATTGCTGTTATAATGTAGAGTATATCATGCAGAGTGTTTTGTGTAGCATGTGCATCACCCTGAGCTGTGGTCCTCCTGCGTTTCACTACAGGCGTGTCATGAGAAGGGACTTCATTACCTCCCTCCTGTTCGGTGGCTTTAGAGGTGGAGCGAGCTTCCAAAGAACGCTGATACAGTTTAACTGGCGGCCAGGAGAGGGCAGCACTGGGACATGCCGATTTCAGAAACTCAGCTCTGGGAGGAGATGACAGAATCAGGATGGGACAAAGACTGAGGAAACCTTTGTTCGCATTTCATTTTCAGTTTCACTGGATTTGAGCAAATGATAGTAAATCTAAGTTAAATGAATAATATGATTAATGTAACAAGAATGAAGACACTGTTTTATTTTGTTTTACCTGTAATATAATAATTAATGTGGATTCATGACATCACAAATATTCTCTCTCAGACTGTTGCTGAGTGAGATTTTTTTTCTTCCATATGTATAGCATACAGAAATACATGTGCAGAAAAGCTGCAGTGTTACGACTAAGCATGTCTGTGTGTTTTTGCTTCTCACAGCTGGGCGCGGTCCGGCTGCAGTAACTTAAAACTGAACTCGCTGAGGATCTCCAAGAAGGCCACATTTGGATTTGGCTCCTCTCCCTCCTGTGGGTCCCGAAATGCAAAACGTATGCCGTCCCTGATAAAAAAACAAAAAACAACACAAACAGAGTCTCGACATAAAGAGAAACACAAAACGAACAACCAAAGTGTGAAAAATACTGTGACTTCTCTTTACAGTCCTCAAATCTGATGACTTCTTACTAGCTCCGAGTTAATTATTACACACGATTTCTGCCATGGAGTAGCTTTTTTCTATGTGAAGCTGTAGCCGCTTCTAAAAATGCTATCATAGAAGCAACAGAAAAAAATAAATAAATAGGTAAACTAGGTCATAGCAAGGTTGGCCTGTGTGCGTTTGTCAAGAGAAACGTGTGTTACTGACATGTGCAGGGCCACCAGTGGTTTGCGGACACGATGAAGATCAATGCCAAAGCTCATGGCAAGCCTCTTGGCCAAGTCTCTAATCTCAGTGAGATCCTGCCTGCTGCGGTGCTCCGTGAGCATCTCTGAGAACAGCTGAGCACACACAGACATGTTGCATAAAAGGCATGATATATATCTGGATATGCACAAACAAATTTTGTCTGTTGGTTAGTTAAGGCTGCAAACTTTTAAGTAATTCAAGTACTGGTTGTAATTATAGAAGAGAACTCCCACATAACCCACGAAAATGAAGAACATGTGTTTTAATTTCAAATTAAGAGACAGTAAATATGTGCAGCTGGTTATCTAATTTGGAAAACAACTCAGAATGTACTTCAGCTAACACACAAAGTTTATTGTGTATGTGACACTCGTCCTTGCATACAAAAACGTCACAGAGATGCAGCCCCGTATACTTTAACATTTGTCAGTTTTAGGTAGGTGTTTTATAAAAAAAAAATAAAATTTTTTTTCGAAAACTGAGGGAAAATCATCATCAGACTATTGTAATGTGCTTAAGTGACAAATGAAATGATAAACAGTAATACAAACTGGGGGAATTTTTAACCATTAAATTTGGCCGACTTAGGTGATATCTGTTCCTGTCAGCAGTGTACTCACGAATATACAAAATCAGTTAACTGGCTATTTTTATAGTGAAGAAAACTAACTCTGTTATGCTTCGATTGGATAAGTCACAGCAAATCTTAAATATTGTTTGATTTATGACTCCCAAGTTGAAGAGTTTGAAAGCAACTACGTACCATGTACCTACTGCTGACTGAAACACTAATAACTTTGTGTTGTTTTTAGAAGACCAGCATGCACTTTTCATCTCACCTCTCTCCTTCTGTGCCCCCGCTGTGAGCCTCCTACACCGTGCCAGGGAGGCGCACTGCACAGTTTGATAACCTCTATACTAAATACAAAAGATTACAGTGACATGTAAGTGCACACCTGCTGCAGACTCAGACAGACAGTCTTGGCGCTCTGCACGGGGTTGATGAGCTTGCTTTTGCTCAAAGTCTCTTTGATGATGTCACCAAAGTCCTTAAAGTACTAGGAGAAAAAAACAAACAAACCAAAAAACGTCAAATCTATTTAATTAACAGCTCTGATAAATGTCTGAAAAAAATTAATCGGACCCACTCTATTCTAGTCACCTGTGCCTCTTTTAGCAACCGTTCCCTCTGACTCATTCCCAGCACCTCGGTGGTTCTAAAACAGATTTTCTCACCCTCCTCCACTCTCTTACACATCCTCTCCATCATTACTTTTTTATGAATCTGCTTCCCGTCTTTCTATCCCAATTAATTCCCCCAAAGAATGTCAGTCTAACTACTGATCTCCAATTAGATTACTAAAGTCACGACTTTACCTTTTAACACATTTTGCCTACATTCACCCACGACTGTGATATTGAAATGGTAAGAACTGTAATATGTGTGAATATAATGTGTGTGTGTGTGTGTGTGTGGTCATATGTAATAGGCTGGGCTGATAAAACCCAACAATCCCTCCACCTTGCTGTAGTGCTTGAAGACATCTGTGGCAGCAGTGAGGTCCAGCACCCCGTAGATGACTAGCTTACAGTAGCCAGCAAGTTGGTTGCGTTTCTTCTGAAGAAGACTTATCTTCATCTCCTCCTCGCCCTCAGCTAAAGAGGAGAGCCAGCGTGGCAGAAAGGAGGAGTTAACAGTTTAGAAATGCAGAGACAGAGGGAAAGCACGCTGTGGGGTCTATAAGAGCATAAATGAAAGAGATATTTGGCAGAACATAAAATATGGAACAGAAATTAGATACAGAAGAAGACTTGAAACAAGACATCAAAAACTATACCCACAAGCAGTGATGGGTAAGGTACTCTGGGTAGCTTCTGCCAGTTTTACAACTAACAGTTTCCAAAATATCGTACAAGCTAAGAAAAACTACATCCCTTTCATTATTCAGTTCATTCTGACATCTGCTAACAGTGATGTCACTTTGTCAACACTGGCTGACAAAGCGACAAATTGCTTCTGGAAAGTATCACAGTTCATGCAAACATTTATTGAGAGTAGGCGTAAATTTTTCAGTTGGTGTCAAGATACCATCGAGCTCGACGTCTTCGGTGTCAGTGAAAACGTAGTCCAGAAGGAAAGCGGCCAACTCGGAGCGCAGAGAATCAGATGGCAGGTGGGCCAGTGCCTGGAGGGCGGGCTCGGAGCGGACTGAACCCACACTGTACAGCAACAGCAAGTCACATAACAGCTCAAATGCCTGTAAGAGAAGGACAAACAGAATTTATTTTATCCACATATCAAGACCCAGATCTACATGACTCCAAGATTAAACTGATGAATAACTATTTAGCATGTAAAAAAACATTATGGACTATAAATCTGATTATATTTGTTTATATGATGACGACAAAAAGAATACCATGATAAATTAACATATATATCTGTGTTTTAATACATAAGCATCATTGTATACTAGGGCTGGGACGACGCGTCGACGTAATCGATTACGTCGACACGTAAAATACGTCGACGTAAAAAAATGTGCGTCGATGCGTCGTCACTTTCAAAACAGACATGGCGGCAGCGAGTAGCGGCAACATGAGTGAGGCAGCCGCAGTCGACTTAAATCACTCCACCCGAACACACAGTTCTACATTATGGGGATATTTTAACAGAAAAGGAAGTGATTCAGTCATTTGCCGGCTTTGTAAGGTGGAAACGGCCTATCATAAAAGCACGACGGCTATGCACCAGCACCTCAAACGACGGCATCCAGGAGCAGCTTCTGCAAAGGACAAACCACCGTAAGTTTTCAACTTTTTTTACTAACGCTGGTTTTTACCCTTTAATTCATCCAGACACCCCCCCGTAGACATACACAGAGATAAACACCCAACCTCCGTAAATGCAAAACTCATTTAAGCTGCTTAGCAGTAACATATAGCAGCTGCTGTTTAGCAGTGGCATGTCCAGTGGGGTGGCCTGGGGGGGCACAGGCCACCCCTCCAATCAGACTGGCCACCCCAGGTGCCACCCCGAAGTTAAAACAATAAAATTCAATCAAATATGAAATTATGATAATGTTTTCACAGTGAAGCTCAGATATCCGAGTGTAAGTGAATGCAGCATCGGCTTCTGCACTATGAGCATCACGTTAGCAAAGGAAAGTAGAGCCAAGCACGAAAGACGGCACCGCAGAAAACAATTTTTCTTCGAAATAAAATGAGGAGAGAATAAATGTCCCAGTAAGTAATATTAAGTTTGTTGAGTTTAATAAACTTAGGTGAAATTAGAATACCAAGGAAAAAATAACACTTAAAGAATTATTGCAACCGTCGAATATTTCAGACAGTAGGCTACTGGGGGAGCTAGCATAAGAGTTATGAGTTATAAGATATAATCCAAGTCGTAACATTGCTGTATGG